>JARYGA010016236.1:0-32227 GCA_030545235.1 Helianthus tuberosus
GAATTTTCAAAAATTTATGCTAAAACACTCCGATTTTTTTTTTTTTGAATTTTTGTTTTTAATGAAAAGCAGTAAAGAAATACTTACAAACAATATTTTTGTGAGATTGTGTAAGAGGATCATATCAGTTTATGAGACAAATCACCAACACCGTTAAGCTTTAAACATTTTAAGTTCTAAACGATTCACTTAGATTATCAGTATACTGATCCACTTAAATTTTCACACAAAGTTCATTTGTTTCGAGATACGAGATTTAGTGTTTTAAGCACTTAAACTTATTCGCGTGTCCCACCTCAGAATATACTCGTGTATCCAGACTCCTATATTCAGTCTTACAAGTGAATGTACACTAGTGATATCTGTAAGGGCTTAAGTGCGAGACCATGAGAGCTTAGGCTATTGCTTCCGTAAAATCAGAGAGATGATGGTGTAAAGCCCGCGTTTATCCCTAATAAAAATGACGACCAAAAGACACAAGGAACATAAACTTTTTAAAAGCATCCAAACTTTACACAACTTAAGGTAATGATACCAATAACATTTGTTCGCAAGTTTAACAAAATTTGGGCATGACTCGTCCATAAAACGAGTGTATCCCTGTTTTAATCACTTTCAATACATTAAAGTCTACAACCCATTCGACTGACACGACCAAAAACCTAAACATCAAGTTTTAAAAGTAGAGTTACTAACAAGGCTATTCACAACATGTATTTGACCCATAACATTAATACAAAATAGCGGAAGCGCTTGATGGTCATAGCATGTACATGTGTTCACTCCAACTTGCCAGGTCGCCTAAGATGAGGATTTACCTACATTCAACATAAACAAACAGGTTAGTATTTCGACACTAACGCAATTATTTTACTACACCGATTCGTCTCTATTATGGTTTTGCATCATTCCATTATATTACTAACCGTTAAACGATTCATTACTTGCTTGCCTCTTAATACAGGCTAAATATACCTTTCTTAACATACCCGCAAATACCGGTTACTTGCATCTTTAACATATCTTTTATTCGATTTGTTCATAACAAACAATCCTATTCCTTACATTCTTACACTTCATCTCAATCCGAGATGACGGATCGAGTACTCTTTCATTCGTTACATACCTAACCTCCCATACCCGGTTCGACTAGAAAGAAAAACCGGATATGATTCATTATCTTTCGTACTTATTCATTCCTCACAATCTGCTTATGACGGATCTTACTTCTACCTTCAAGCGAACATAGATTTCAATTCTCACTCTTTAACATAACAACACAATACCATTGAGATTATTATACAAAAGACAACATCGTAAAAATAGAAATACGGTGTACACTAACGTACCTCGATCTTGTGAGTTTCTCGTTTTCTTAGTGTTTGAGCCTTCTTCTTTCACGCCTACAATGAACACATCTATTCATTTAGCCCAACACTTCCATTCCATCATTTACATAAATTTCTTATATTCAAGTGACAAACATTATCACTAATTTTCAGGATTTCACACAATTATTCTCTTAAACATTTCATCAAACACTTGGTGTGCCTCACATTAATAAAGCATAATGTACAAGTATTCAAAGCATGACTTTACTAGTTCATCTTATATATCATTGATATCCAATCAAGTTCATACAATTCTTTTATTCTACATCAATTTATCAAGCATTCATGTATTGCAAGCAAAATCATATATCAAGATTATACCTAATTACTTCTACTTGATCATCCTTTCATGCTAATTCTTCATCAAGTGGGTTTATACAATTATCTTTCAATTGACCTAAAATCCAGCATGATTTCTACTCTAGGGAGTAACCCTAACTTCCAACTTACACAAATCATACCACAACTCATGATTAGGTTGAAACCCTTTTTGTATAATTCATCAAATCAAGAAATTCGACTTACCACTTCACTATGTATGTATAGATAATTGAAAAACTGGAGACATGCAACATATTAGACTTGAATTCCTTGATCAATTGAGTGAATTAGCAAGAACAAGGGTTTTCCTTGTTTCTCCCCTGCCCTGATCGATTTCAACAACACACCAGTGTATGTTTTTGGGACTTTCATCATCTAATACTTCTATTTTAGCATTGTCCAAGTTTAGCCCTTCTAGTGTTTGCATATCTTTTAATTAGGCCCCTCCCCTTTCCATAACCTATCTAGTATTTTAACTTATTTTTTTAGTAACCCTTTTTGTGGTGTTACAAGTCTACCCCCCTTAAAAGAGGTTTCGTCCCCGAAACCTGGACACATAACATTTTAAATATTTACATACCGAAGAGAAAAGGGTAGTGTCTCCGCATTTCATCTTCCGCTTCCCATGTAAGTTCCAATCCCTTTCGGTGTTGCCATTGTACCAACACTTATCTAACGGCTTTGTTGCGAAGATTCTTTTCCTTAACGTCTTTAATGGCTATCGGTCTTTCGACATAATTTAACCCCTCGTCCAATTCGATGTCGTCGAGAGGTACTAATGCTGTTTCGTCTGCAAGACATTTTCTCAACTACGATACGTGGAAGGTATTGTGGATTCCGTCTAGTGTAGATGGTAACTCTAATCGATATGCAACCCTTCCCACTCGAGCCAAAATTTTAAACGGTCCGATATATCGAGGACCTAACTTACCCCGTTTTCGGAAACGGATTATACCCTTCCATGGAGATACTTTCAGCAGAACATAATCTCCGACTTGAAACTCGATAGGACGCCTTCTTTTGTCCGCATAAGCTTTTTGCCGATCCTGGCCTGCTTTCAGTCGAGCTCTAATCAAATCGATCTTTTCATTCGTCGCTGCTATTAAATCACTTAGCGCAAGTCCTCTCTGTCCAACTTCCCCCAACATACAGGAGTTCTACATTTCCTCCTGTATAATAATTCATTAGGAGCCATTTGAATACCACTATGATAGCTATTATTATAAGAAAATTCTGCCAGTGGTAAATGGTCATCCCAATTCCCGCCAAAATCTAAGGCACAAGCTCTTAACATATCAACAAGCGTTTGGATGGTTCGTTCTAATTGACCATCAGTCTGAGGGTGATAGGTTGTGCTTATGTGTAGCTTCGTGCCCATACTTTCATGAAACTTCTGCCAGTAACGAGAGGTAAATCTAGTGTCCCGATCTGAACGATTGACACGGGCACCCCATGTCGAGATACAATCTCATTCATGTAAATTTCCGCCATTCTTTCAGAAGAGTAAGCTTCTTGAATTGGTAAAAAGTGGGCACTTTTTGTGAGTTGGTCTACAATTACCCATATTGCATCGTGCCCCCTTTTCGTTCTAGAAAGTTTGGTCACCAAATCCATCGTTATTTCTTCCCATTTCCACACCGGAATATCCAATGGTTCTAATTCCCCGTATGGTTTTTGATGCTTCGCCTTTACTTGGGAGCACGTTAAGCATTTTGCAACATACTTAACATTATCACGCTTCATACCCGGCCACCAATAATTGGTCTTCAAGTCCCAGTACATCTTGGTTGCGCTGAGATGAATTGAGTATCGTGACTTATGAGCCTCGTCGAGTAGAGCAGTCTTGATTTCTCAAAATCGTGGTATCCAAATTCGACCGAATCTTGTTTTGAGCCCGATCGAATTTTCTTCTAACTTTTCAGCTATACGGTTCATTCTTTCTTTCCTTGGGTCTTCTGCTCCAAGCGACTTGGTTTGGGAGTCTCGTATCATTTCAATCAAACGTGGTGTGACTATCATTTTCATAGATTTTACTTGAATCGGAGGTGGGTACTCTTTTCGGCTCAACGCATCTGCCACCACATTCGCTTTTCTCGAGTGATAAAGGGTATCACAATAGTAATCTTGGACGAGTTCTAACCATCTTCATTGCCTCATATTTAAGTCTTTCTGCTCAAAGAAATATTTGAGGCTTTTGTGATCCGAGTAAATTGTACATTTTGCACCGTAAAGATAGTGCCTCCATATTTTTAAGGCGAAAACTACTGCCGCCAATTCTAAGTCGTGAGTTGGGTAGTTCCCTTCATGCGGTTTAAGTTGTCTCGATGCATACGCGATAACCTTCCCTTTTTGCATTAAAACACATCCCAAACCTTGATGTGATGCATCCGAATAGACAACCAAATCTTCCGTTCCATCTGAGAGTGTTAAAACCGGAGAACTAGACAACTTTTCTTTTAACACTCGAAAAGCTTCTTCTTGAACTTTGCCCCACACAAACTTTTCCTTCTTTCTCGTCAACTTCGTTAAGGGTAACGCTATTCTTGAAAAGTCTTGTATAAACCTCCTATAATAGCCAGCAAGGCCTAGAAAGCTCCTTACTTCCGTTGGGGTTTTTGGGGAAACCCACTTCATTACCGCCTCAATCTTCGATGGATCGACCAGAACGCCTTTCGAGTTTATTACGTGGCCGAGAAACTGCACTTCTCTGAGCCAAAAGGCACATTTTGATAATTTTGCGTAAAGTCTTTCCTTACGGAGAACTTCTAGCACTTCACGCAAGTGTTTCGCATGTTCAGCCTTGCTTCGCGAATAGACTAGAATATCATCTATGAACACGATCACAGATGTATCTAACATGGGTCGGAATACACGGTTCATAAGATCCATAAATGCAGCCGGCGCGTTCGTCAATCCAAAGGACATGACTAAAAATTCATAATGCCCATATCGGGTTCTGAACACGGTCTTTGGAATATCTTCTTCCCGTACTCTAACTTGATAATACCCCGAGCGCAGATCTATTTTAGAGAACCAACTTGCCCCTTGTAATTGATCAAAAAGATCATCAATTCTAGGTAAAGGGTAGCGATTCTTCATGGTTAGCTTGTTTAATTCTCTGTAGTCGATGCACATGCGCATCGACCCATCTTTCTTCTTAACAAATAAGACAGGCGCTCCCCAAGGCGACACACTTGGGCGTACAAAGCCCTTGTCGAGAAGGTCTTGTAATTGTGTCATTAACTCCCGCATCTCTGTGGGGGCTAGCCTATATGGAGCCTTAGCTACCGGTTTGGCACCTGGGTTCAACTCAATCCGGAACTCTATTTCACGCTCGGGAGGAAGCCCCGGCAACTCTTCCAGAAATACATCTGGAAACTCATTCACTATTTCGACATCTTCAATCTTCAAGGGATTTCGTTGGGCATCCACTACGTATGCTAAGTAGGCCCTACTCCCATTAATTACATACATGACTGCTTGGGCAATAGTACCAAGTTTTGCTTCTATGTTTCTTTCTCCTTGGATTTTTAATTGGTTCCCACTCGGAGTTTGGACAGTTATAGTTTTATTTTCACAATTTATCTCCGCGTGGTTTCGGGACATCCAATCCATACCCACTATTACTTTAAATTCCCCCAAAATCATAGGTATAAGGTCGATGTCAAACTCCTCATCTTCTATCGTTAGCTTACAACTTCTACAAATTTCATGTAACAAATAGTTCTTACTATCGGCTATTTCTACCTCTAAGGGTACCGACATTCGCTCAACCTTAAACGAGGGATGGTTTACCATTTCAATTGAAACAAACGACATGGTAGCTCCGGTATCGAACAAAACATAAATTGGCATAGAGTTTAGATAAAAGTTACCTGAAACCACGTTCAGATGAACCTTAGCTTCTTCGGACGTGATTTGGAACATCCTCCCTTTTGCCCTAGAACCCCCTTCCTTCTTTTCCTCTTTCTTTGATCCTTGCTGGAGTTTAGGGCACTTCGATTTAATATGCCCCTTTTGAAAACAGTTGAAGCAAGTCTTTGTGTTGTTAGGGCATTTGTAGGACTGGTGCCCCTCATCACCACATTTATAGCACCCCTTCTTACCCAAAAGGCATTCCCCAGTTTGAAGCTTCCCACTTATCTTGCAAGGGGCGACTCCGCCCTTTGACTTATCCTTCCTACCAGAATCTTGAAACTTCCCCTACTTAGACGGACTTTGATTGGTCCATTTCTCCGCCGACCTCTTTTCACCACGTTCCTCCTGTCTTTTAATCTCAATTTCCCTATCCCGTGCCAAATCGATAAGCTCGTCAAGGGTCTCACATTTTGAGGGAGTGATGAACTCCCTAAATTCTGCCTTCAGTATGGCATAAAAGCGATTGATCTTCATTCTTTCGGTCTTCACAAAGTCTCCACAAAATTTCATCTTATCCAAGAAAGTGTTTGATATTTCGTTTATCGTCTCGTTTTTCTGTCGGAGGCGTAAGAAATCCTCCTGAATCTTATCAACGGCCGACTGAGGACAGTGGTATCTCATGAAAGGTTCCTTGAATTCTTCCCAAGTCATCATTTGGAGTCTATCCTCACCTACTTCCTTGCTATACGCATCCCACCAATCTTTCGCCTGAAAAGTGAGTTGACCAGTGGCGAACATTACTTGATCTTCCTTATCACACCGACTTCGTATAAACACTGCTTCTATGTTCGAAATCCATCTTTGGCATGCGATTGGATCAATTTTACCATCATACGTTGCAGGATGGCAAGACATGAAATCCTTGTACGTGCACCTCCGCTCCTTGCTTTTACTTTTAGAACCTTCAATTAGTTCTTTTAATTCTTCAATTTTGCTAGTCATCATTGCATCTACAACTCCTAACACTCGACTTTCCACTTCTTGAGCTAGTCGTGGAAGATTAGCTTGCATAATCCCTTCCGCCACTTCTGTGACTTTGCTATTAAATGCTTCTTGTCTAGCCGTATCATCGTCATTCTCATTAACGTTTCTTGCATCACCCATCTACACATTGTCATGTTTACGTTTAGTACATATCTCAAGCTTTCGATATATCATAGTTCATTAGTCCGTGTTTACTTCATTTGTATTCTTATATTTTAAATTTTTCTCCCTTTTTAAACCTTAATCATTCATCTAGTGTCATTCGACACATTACTTCCAACTTTTACAATTTTCATTCCTTCGTAACCACTCTTTGTGATTACATACATCTTATTAGGCCTTATATGGACCTCACTCGATCATTAGATAGGCTTTCGGACAACTCGGAAACTCAAGATGCGAAGAAATAACATAAAACGAAAATTTTCAGAGGACTGGATTCCGCTAGCCGTCGGCGACGGCCTTGGCTCCCGTCGGCGACGGGTTCTAGAATGTGGCGTCGGTCACTTTTTCCCGTCGACAGACAAATAGGGCGTCGGCCCAAAGGGGATGGCGTCGGCGACGGGTGTCCAGCCGTCGGCGACGGGTGTCCAGCCGTCGGCGACGGCCTGCCATTTGATGATCCGCTGCTGAATTCATTTTTGGTGTTTTTAATTCTTTTTCGGGTTCGTTTCTAGCCGTACGGTCCCTGGAACTCATCGTTTTGCCCCCATAATTACCCTTTTACATATTTAACTTAACTTTATCTCACAAGCACAATTCACATATTTGTATTTACCAAAACTTAAATTGTTACCTCATTGGCGATCTGGGAGTGAACACACTTTCGTACGAGCCGTCGGTTTGAGTTCAAGCACTACTACTTGTGCTCGAATCCCTCAAATCTAGGCCCTGATACCAACTTGTAAGTCCCGCGTTTATGCCTAATAAAAATGACGACCAAAAGACACTAGGAACATAAACTTTTTAAAAGCATCCAAACTTTTCGCAACTTAAGGTAATGATACCAATAACATTTGTGCGCAAGTTTAACAAAATTTGGGCATGACTCGTCCATAAAACATGTGTATCCCTGTTTTAATCACTTTCAATACATTAAAGTCTACAACCAATTCGACTGACACGACCAAAAACCTAAACATCAAGTTTTAAAAGTAGAGTTACTAACAAGGCTATTCACAACAAGTATTTGACCCATAACATTAATACAAAATAGCGAAAGCGCTTGATGGTCATCGCATGTACATGTGTTCACTCCAACTTGCCAGGTCGCCTAAGATGAGGATTTACCTACATTCAACATAAACAAACAAGTTAGTATTTCGACACTAACGCAATTATTTTACTACACCGATTCGTCTCTATTACGGTTTTGCATCATTCCATTGTATTACTAACCGTTAAACGGTTCATTACTTGCTTGCCTCTTAATAGAGGCTAAATATACCTTTCTTAACATACCCGCAAATAACGGTTACTTGCATCTTTAACATGTCTTTCATTCGATTTGTTCATAACGAACAATCCTATTCCTTACATTCTTACACTTCACCTCAATCCGAGATGACGGATCGAGTAATCTTTCATTCGTTACATACCTAACCTCCCATACCCGGTTCGACTAGAAAGAAAAACTGGATATGACGCATTATCATTCGTACTTATTCATTCCTCACAGTCCGCTTATGACGGATCTTACTTCTACCTTTAAGCGAACATAGATTTCAATTCTCACTCTTTAACATAACAATACAATACCATTGAGATTATTATACAAAAGACAACATCGTAAAAATAGAAATACGGTGTACACTAACGTACCTCGATCTTGTGAGTTTCCCATTTTCTTAGTGTTTGAGCCTTTTTCTTTCACGCCTACAATGAACACATCTATTCATTTAGCCCAACACTTTCATTCCATCATTTACATAAATTTCTTATATTCAAGTGACAAACATTATCACTAATTTTCAGGATTTCACACAATTATTCTCTTAAGCATTTCATTAAACACTTGGTGTGCCTCACATCAATAAAGCATAATGTACAAGTATTCAAAGCATGACTTTACTAGTTCATCTTATATATCATTGATAACCAATTAAGTTCATACAATTCTTTTATTCTACATCAATTTATCTAGCATTCATGTATTGTAAGCAAAATCATATATCAAGATTATACATAATTGCTTCTACTTGATCATCCTTTCATGCTAATTCTTCATCAAGTGGGTTTATACAATTATCTTTCAATTGACCTAAAATCCAGCATGATTTCTACTCTAGGGAGTAACCCTAACTTCCAACTTACACAAATCATACCACAACTCATGATTAGGTTGAAACCCTTTTTCTACAATTCATCAAATCAAGAAATTCGACTTCCCACTTCACTATGTATGTATTGATAATCGAAAAACTGGAGACATGCAACAGATTAGACTAGAATTCCTTGATCAATTGAGTGAATTAGCAAGAACAAGGGTTTTCCTTGTTTCTCCCCTGCCCTGATCGATTTCAACAACACACCAGTATTTGGTTTATAAGTTTTCTCATTTTTATGATTTTTTGGTGGAATAAAGCCTAAACCTTTCTTTTTGAAATTACCGTTATGGTTTGGTTTCTTTTGAAAACTCGAACCAGAACTGTAACCTTTTTTCTATTTTAACTTTTGTTGAACTCTTGAGGTGTATTTTTTAGGTTTTTTAGAAAGATTTACATTTTTTATTTCAGAAATATTGATTTCTGTTAGTTTGAAAACCTTTTTAATCATTTCAGTTTTAACACCTCTTATTGGAAATTCTACATCAGAATATAATTTGTCAGAATCATTCAAAGTATATGCGACTTTGAATGTTTCGTCATTCAAATTGTTTTGTGAAAACAAAAAATCCTTATTATAAACCCGTTTGTCCTTTTTGACTGTTGGACTTGAAGTGTCGGACTCAGATTTGACTCTGACTTTGACTCCTCCGTTTCATCTTTATCCAACACCTGATTAACCACTTTCTTTACTAACTCTGACTCATGATCAGTGTTGGATGATGTGAACGTGACATCAATGTTGTCTGGCAAGTTATCTGAAGGCTCAGATTCCCACTGTAAGTTGGTTGCCTTTTTTACTCTTTCTGAATTTGGATTTCGTGGAGAATATCCATTTTCAAGCGGGGGTGGACACTTGTTATAGCCAAAACTTTGTTTCTTACCAGAAATCTTCACTTCAGTATCCTCTTTTGTTTCGGAATTCTTCACTTCAGATGTTTCTTTTTCAAACGCCTTCATGCCTTCAACTGTAGGGTAAATCCTGTCAATCACATAAGAAGAACATGAGTAACTTTTCAACAATTTATTTACTCTTTCCGTTTCTATCCTCTGAGTTTCCATCTTTTATTCAAGCTCAGCATACACATCAATGTAATAATTGATCATTTCCTGCTTTATCATGTATGCTCCATTGAGTGTCTTCATAGCTGTAGCTTGTTCACTGCTTGACTCATTATATTGATTCATGGCTTTGTTCAAGACATCATACGATTCTTTCAGTATGTTCATGTTGTGAATAACCTCATTGTTTTGCTTTTTCATAGTCTCACAATTTTCACAATTCTCAGACACCTTTTCTGCAACAGCTTCCTTTTTAATCTCGAAAGCTGGAATTTCTTTCTGCTTTATCACTCAAACCTCTTCTTCATCCTTCTTACCTTGTCTTCTTTCTGCATCTCTTTCGGCTTGAAATTTTAAAAGCTCTTTCATTCTACCTGCCCAATAATCATCTTCACTATCATCTTGTTTTTTAACCTTCTCCTTTGCCACTCGAGCCCTTTCAGTATCTCTCTCAGCATCTCTCTCGGCTAGATATTTTAAATGGTCTTTCATACTATCTGCCCAATACGAATTATCATCATCACTATCTTTAACGACTTGAGCAATAAAAGCTTTAGCCTTTAAAATCTCTTCATTCGGACAATATTTGTCCCAGCTAAAACCTTCTGGCAATCTTTCATCATCTTGATTAACTAGATAAGCGTTCTTTGATGACTCTTCGATCGTCTTCTTAGCATAAGCAGTTTGTGGTTGTTGTTGATACGGCTGTTGAGCAACTTGATGATAAATTGCTTTTCAATAATAATCATTGTTGCTGAATGGGTTTTGAGCTCCACTTGCTTCGTGGTTTGTGCATTCTCGCTTGAAATGCCCTTTTTCCCTGCAACGAAAACAAGTAACTTTAGATTTATCAAATCCTAAAGTAGAAACATTTGCATCACGGAAATCATCTCTTCCTGTAATTTGTTTAAACTTCTCAGCTCTTCTCAACACACTAGCCAAACACCACTTAATATCCATAAGTTCCATCTCTTCAGCATCAATCTGATCGTAATCCACTTTTGTCAACATTGGATTTCCGATCCTTCCTGCAACTAAACTCCCATACGACTCTAACACAGTCACCAATATAGACATATGGATTTTGGCTACTTCTTCAGAGTAATTTTGATCATTCTCAAGATTTAGTGTGATGTTGCATTGTAGAACTTTTCCACTCTTTGTTGCTGAAAAATTTGGATCGAATAATGGATATGAAGAAAATCCAGTTTTGCTACTTGATCCCTGAGATGAACTACCAGACGAGCTTTTTGCATTGAAAGCAGTTTCAATCTTTGGTGCAATGTTGGTCTTATCACTAACACCACCTTTGTAATACAGACCAATATCTTATTCACCATCATAGTTCTTCATTCTCGCTATCTTTCGTTGTTCCATTTCTTGAGCTTCGAGTTGTTTAATAAAATCGCTCAGCGATAGATTGTCAAATTCAGGTTTATTTTACAACATCATAAGATACGTGTCCCAAACATCATGTGGCAACGCATCGGCCAATTTTTCAATCAATTCTTCTTTATCTTTATTGATGTTCAATATTTGCATATTCTTCACCAAATTGCAATATCTTTCTATAATCTGCTTGGTGTTTCCAGTTCTTAATCCACATAATAAATCAAATTCTTTCTTCAGAAGCGACATTTTGTTCTTGATCATTTCTTTACTTCCAACAAACTTTGACTTTAATTCATTCCATATCGAATGAGCACTTCCATTGTGTTGAAGTAAAATCAAAATTTCTTCCTTAATAACTTGCTGCAAGAGACTAACCATCAACTTTTCATTTTTGTATTTCTTTTTTTCATCAACATCTAGATCTCTAATGTCAACTTTCTTTCCGTCATCCTTAACCGGTCTAATATATCGAAATTCAGTATAATCCCATGCATCTAGGTAATATGCTTGAACCCAATTTTCAAAACGTTCGGCCCATGCACTATACTCCTCAATACTCATCAGCTTAGGCGGTTTTTGCGTTGTCCCCGTTTCATTTTCTAGCATTGTATTCTGAGTAATAGTAATTAAGCTAGCAAAGGCATTGTAGAATTCGTTCTCCATGTTTCAGTTACAAAAATTCACAAACTTAAACTGTTCAAACGAAATGGAATTGCTGAAACACTTTCAAGCGAAATAAACACTTTCAAACGGAATGGATCTTTCACGCGGAATGACCTTTTCAAACGGAATGAACTTTCACGCGAAATGGACAATTTGGTGCGAAATGAAGTCTATTTCGTGCGAAATGGAAATCTGATGTACAGTTTCAAGCGAAATGGACTTTGGTGCGAAATGAGAGCTGATTTCGTGCGAAATGGCTGCAAGTTAAAACGAAATGATACCAATTCATGCGAAATGGATATGACGTCACACGAAACGGACAGTTTTTCACAAAATTGATCACGTTTTACTTCGAATTAAGGTCTGATTCTTTCAAAGATTTGTTAAATCACTGTTTAGCACGTTATATTTCAAAATCAAGCCATTTTATCCGTGAAAACTCGGTTAATTTTGAAAAGAAGGTGTAGAAATCAGAATTTTCAGCTGAAATAGTAAGAACTCTTCCTCCTGAGCTCTGATACCACTTGTAGGATAGTTTGCACGACCAAAACGAGTCGTTCAGAAGAGTTCTATCCAATACGAAAGGCGGAATCGAACGTATCGGAGTTATTTCAGCTGGTTTGCACTAAGAATCACTTTAAACTGTCTCTGTATTAATATCAGATCATTTTACAATGCTGGAGACACTTCGGCAGAGCTTCGCTATCGGAATCGAAACGTTTAAAATGTCATGACACGTATTTATAGGCTCACCATTTCGTACAAAACGGTTCACACGAAATGGCATTTCGTGTGAAATGGCAATCACCATTTCGTGCGGATTGGCCAAGAATCATTTTGTACGAAATGGACAAGTTCCATTTCGTGCGAAATGGCCACATCTCACACTTTTCTCATTTTTCTCGAACAACGTGCCCTGATCTAACCAACCTAATACAAGACTCGATATAAGACGAAGTCGACAGACATATGCACCAACACTATAAATCCATTAAGTTTGAATGGGGATCAAAACAAGAAGAAGCATTTAGAATCCTTAAGCAAAGATTAACCCACGCACCCATACTAGCGTTACCAGAAGGAACTGAAGACCTTGTAGTCTATTGTGACGCTTCTAAATTAGGTTATGGATGTGTGTTGATGCAACGTCAAAAGGTTATAGCTTATGCATCCAGACAACTTAAGAATCATGAAGAGAATTATTCAACCCATGATTTAGAATTAGGAGCTATGATTTTTGCCCTTAAGATTTGGAGACATTACCTTTACGGTAGTAAGTTTTCCATTTTCACAGATCATAAGAGTTTAAGGTATGTTTTTGGGCAAAAGGAATTGAATATGAGACAAAGATGCTGGATGGAATTATTTGTGATTATGATTGTAATAACCAGTATCATGCAGGTAAGGCAAATGTAGTAGCTGATGATTTGAGTCGGAAGTATCATGAAAAGCCAAAAAGAGTACGTTCTCTTAAATTAAACCTACAAGTAGATTTAAATGAACAGATTAGAAAAGCACAAGAATCAGTAATCAAGGATGATACTAAAAAACTGAAAGGAATGATTAAGGAATTAGAACAAGGAATAGATGGAATTTGGAAATTCCATAAGAAAAGAATGTGGATACCTAAATTAGGAAACATACGTCACCGTATATTAGAAGAAGCCCATAAGTCTAAGTATACGATGCATCCTGGAAGTGATAAGATGTATCAGGACTTAAGAAAGAATTTCTGATGGATAGGAATGAAAAAAGGACATAGCAGCTTATGTTTCTAAGTGTTTAACATGTTCACAAGTTAAAGTTGAACACCAGAAACCCTCAGGTTTGTTGCAGCAATTAGAAATGCCAGTTTGGAAGTGGGAATTGATAACAATGGATTTTTTTACCAAATTACCCAAGCCAAGGAAAGGTAATGATACAATCTGGGTGATTGTAGACAGGCTAACTAAGTCAGCTCTTTTCCTACCAATGAAGGAAACATTCAGTATGGAACAATTAGCTAAGTTATATGTAAATGAAATAGTTTCATTACATGGAATTCCTTTATCAATTGTTTCTGATAGGGATAGCCGTTTTACCTCTCACTTTTGGATAAGTTTCCAAAAAGCAAAGGGAACCAAGCTGAATCTAAGCACAACTTATCATCCTCAAACAGACGGACAAAGCGAAAGGACAATTCAGACAATGGAAGACATGCTTAGAGCTTGTGTAATTGATTTCGGGGGTAATTGGGACGATGACTTACAATTAATCAAATTTTCTTACAATAACAGCTATCACACAAGTATCAATGCTGCACCATTCGAAGCACTTTATGGACGAAAATGTTGAACCCCACTCTGTTGGGCAGAAATTGGAGAAAAGCAATTATCTGGACCAGAGATAGTACAGGAAACAACCGACAAGATCATTCAAGTCAAGGAACGACTAAAAGCAGCACGTGATCGACAAAAGAGTTATGCTGATAACAGGCGAAAGCCTTTGGAATTTCAGGTAGGAGACAAAGTATTATTGAAAGTCTCTCTTTGGAAAGGAGTAGTCAGATTCATCAAAAGGGGAAAGCTAAGCCCTAGGTATGCTGGACCTTTTGAAATTATTAGAAGAATAGAACCTGTAGTCTACCAGTTACAACTACCGGAGGAAATGGCAGGAATACATGATGTATATCATGTATCTAATCTCAAGAAATGCTTAGCAGATGAATCACTGATAGTACCTCTTAAAGATATAGAAGTAAATGAACAACTTAAATTTGTAGAAAGACCTCTACAGATTGAAGACAAGAAAGTTAAGAACCTCAAGCACAAGAGATTAGTTCTGGTTAAAGTAAAATAGGACTCCAAAAGAGGACCAGAATATACATGGGAGCTTAAATCAGAAATGCAAAGGATATATCCACACTTATTCCAGTAGACCTCGAGGACGAGCTCTAAAACAAGGTGGGGAGGATATAACAACCCTCCTAAATAATTTTTCCGTAATATATATTAAAATATTCCAATACGTCTTAAAATACACCCCGTATACGAAAACCGAGCCCAAAATACAATATATAATAAAAAATAAAATAAAATCAAGTATTATGTGTCGCTCGCGGGCCGCGTAGACCATTAGGGTCTCTTACGCGGGGCGCGACAGATAGGTGACCAGGCTTAACCCGGTGCCGCCACGTGTCGGGCTCGTGGCAAAGCTAGTTCGATGACTGGGCCAGGCTAGGGCCTACCCAGCCTATTACGCGGGCCCCGTAGCCCTTGGCTACGTCTTACGCGGGCCGCGAGAGAAGTCGAAAAGGCACTATATAAGAAGGCCCTCAGCCTTCAGTTTTCGTCGTTCATTTTCTCAATCTCTCTCTCTCTAATTTCTGCATAGATAAAATAATTTTCGGGCATAATAGCCCCTTAAATAACGAAGTTCTGCTCCGTTGTAAGTATCATAACCCCGGTTACATATTAGATACGCTGCCCGATTGATCCAGGGTTCCGTAACGACTGTCGTGGTTCTGCCTGACGTAGTCGTTGGAATGTCGTCTCGGGGAGAGTATTACTAATGTAAATATTGGGTTATTATACTAACGCGTGTGCATTTGTGTAATTTATAGATAATTACCAGGAAACACTTAAAGAAATCCTAAGACATCAATGTGAGTAATCCTTCTTTTGTGCAAACCTTTTTGTGAGTAATCTCCTTTTTGTAAACTATTTTTACAAAACCTTTATTATTTTAAACTATGATTAGCAGTGATTGAGTCTTTGTAATTCTTCAATTACTGCCGGTATATTGGGGTTTTGTATACAAAATGTGGAACACGTTACCATTGGAAAAAGAGTTAGCCAATGGGTAATATGACCCACCAGTCAGGATTGACAATACTGAATGAGTAATTGTGTAGATGTAAACATTGTAATCACTCTCAATACTGTAAATTGATAAAACTTTTCTTGATTAAATTGGGATTCACTCACCAGTATTACCCACTGACAAAATGTTTTTAAACGCGTTTCAGGTAACCAAATGTGAAAGCCAACATAGAAGCCAGCTGGACAGCACTGAAGGCTTGGAAAAGTGGCTATAAAAGTTACCTAAATAAAAGAAGATGTTTTATTCAATAAAATGGAGATTATCTCTATAAATCAGTTTGTAATGAAAACTTGGGTTTTATCCCAATATGTTTAATATTATAAAAGTGTGGTATTTACTCTGATAAAATATTTTCTAACTACGGTCCTGATGAAATTTCCGCTGCCAAATAATGATAAACATCAATACCACCAAAACTGGTCTCGCGGCCGCCCGTTCCTGGGACAGATAGGGGGCGGAGGTTGCGACAGCTTCCTTAACCATTTTGATAATATATAGTATTGCGACTATAATTCCTTGTGCCACTATGTGTTGGATGGCACTGTTATCCACTTGGTTTCCATTATTATTGTTATTCTGGTTATCGTTATTCGGGTATTTCTGGTTCACTTCGTTGTCCATCTGAATTTTAAACATTTGCCACTTATTAATAACACGAAATAATAATTAATGTATGCAATCACACAACAAGCAGATTGATCAAAATCGTCGAACATTGCGACCTTTTACTCTATTTTATATTATGCATCTATATCTATTACTAATACAATTAGAATTGAAAATACAATACTAATATGCATCTGTAGCTATTGTCTAGATTTTTTTTCAAACATACACATATATTATATATTATTTTATTATTTATTATTATTATTATTACTATTACTGGTATGGGTTCATCCAGAACTCCATATTACGCTCGTCATATTTCCAGACGAGTCGTTCTCCTATCTGCCTCATCCTCTCACTTCCTTCTAAATTCTCCTCACCAAAGGTTTGGAGTTCTTGCACATTCTATGTGCTCATTGGTGGTGCAGGGGATGGTACTGGGTTTGGGAACTGGGGCATGGGTTCCTCGTTAGGGTAAGGGTTATCTAGAATCTCCCTGATGTATTGGTCATTATCATAGTAGGGATCTAGAGGGTCCAGGTCTGGGTAAGCTGCTAGGTTTGGCATGCGTTCGTCTTCTGGTATTGGGTAGCATTGTTGGTAATCCCTATGGTCATCAAACCACGGGTCGTAGTCTGGGTCTGAGGGATGGGGTGCTGGTACTCTAGGTATTTCGGTTGGGTCAAAAGCAGGCATTGGGATTTGGTTTTCTGGGTTGGCTTCAATTTCCATTGGTTGTGTGGGAAACAGTGGTAATGGCTGGGGAGCTATAAGTTGCTCTGGATTAGGTTCTGCAGCTGTAGTTGCTAAGATATGAAAATTTGTTAGACTCCTATTGAGCATATCCTGGGTGTGGGCATATGTTTCTCTCTTAGCGGCTGCTAAAGCTTGCTGCTGTTGTAACTTTTTCATCCTCTTCCTACGTTCATGAGCTCCTCTGCTGAACTATCATCTCTTCTTAGGAGGGAATGGCTCATCAGATTGGGCCTTGAACACGAATATCCCATCTTTGTTGTCAGCCGAATACCCTGAGCGGGTAGGTTGTGAAGAGGTGCCTTCGTTCCTAGGTGAGCTGGACAACTGACGGTAAGCCTCTGAAGGTCCTTGGTCGCTCATACTGTAAACTAACAAATTGTCAAATAACACACAACAATAATATACCGATATGCACATATCCATGTAAATTATTTCCTAACATATTGAATAATATTTTGCTGTTAGCAGAACACTTCTGCGGCTGAATCAGTGGCTTAGCTCTGATACCACCTTCTGTTGCAACCACCGTCCCTTGATTACCCGGGAACGGGCGACCGCGGCCAGTTTCAGTGGTATCGGTGTTTATCAATTTTGGCAGCGGAAACTACATTAGGAAATATTTTATCAGAGTAAAATACCACGCTTTTATAATATTAAACACATGGAAAATTCCCAAGTTTCAAATACACATATTTTCATAGGGATAAACCCTATTTTATTTAAACAAAACATCTTTTTATTTTAGGTAACTTTATAGCCACTTTTCCAAGCCTTCAATGCTGTCCAGCTGGCTTCTATTTGGCTTTCACATTTTGTTACCTGAAACGTGTTTAAAAACATTTTGTCAGTGGGAAATACTGGTGAGTGAATCCCAGTTTAATCAAGACAAGTAAGACTGTTTTACAATATTGAGGGCGGTCGCGCAATTACATTTGTTTCCATCTACTTTAATTACCACCCATGGTACTGTCAATCAATGATTGGTAGTCATGTTACTACTCACAGTGTAGTAACAAATTTTGTATACAAAACCCCAACATACCGACAATAATTGTAAAATACAAATACTCAATCACTGTTTAATATAATGTAAAACATTTGAGGTTTTGTAAAACCAGTTTGCAAAAAGGAGGATTACTCACATTGCTGTCTTAGGGTTTTCCTTTAGGATTTCCTGATGATTATCTAGTAATTACACAATGCACACGCGTTAGTATAATAACCCAATATTTACATTAGTAATACCCTCCCCGAGACAGAATTCCAATGACTACGTTGGGTAGAACCTCGACAGCCGTTACGGAACCCTAGATCAATATAGCAGCATATCTAATACGTAACCGGGGTTTAAAATACTTACAACGAGGCAAAACTTCTTTAATTAGGGGGTATTATGCCCGGGTATTACTTTAGCTATTCATAAATTTAAAGATAAGCACGAGATTTGAACGAATTGAAAGTGAACGTCGAAATCCAATTTATAGGGCTGATCAGCCATGGCGTCGCGCCCCGCGGCGCCCCAGGGCTTAGCCTTTGTGGGCCGCCAGGGACTACGTGTCTCGTTAAAGGCTTGCCGAGTCACTGCTAGACCCCACACACGTCGGACACATGGTACACTCTGGTGCAACCTGGTGTACTGGCCGTCGCGCCTCGCGTAGCCTTGTGCATTCTCCGTCGCGGGTCGCGAGGCCCTTTATTTATTTGTTTTATTTGATTTTCAATAAAATTAAGGTATTTGGGACCGGTTTTCGTATACGGGATGTATTTTAGGACGAATAGGGATATTATAAATATATTAGGAGTGTCGGAATTATTTTAGGAGGGTTGTTATATTATTTATCATCATAGACAGAGTGGATAAAATTGAAAAAAAAAAATGAAATCAGAAACCATAAAAATGAATATAGATATCGTGATATATTGTCAGTTTATTGAAAGAGAACACAATAAAATAAATATCGGTATCAAAAGCGTTGTTATATGTTACGTGTAAATTTATAGAACGCAAACAAATCGAATCGAACTGATGCCAATTGGACATCAGTATCTGTATCGATGTTCGTTTTTAATTGTTTTTTATCGATGTAAGTTTTCTCTTTCAATTACAATAGCGAGTATCGGTATCATAATGAGCCAAACTGATACCAATCAAATTCCCACCGCAAAGCGCTGGGGAATATCACTAGTTATAATTAATCTGATTCGTTCATAAACTCTTCAATAATTTTTTTGGTTATAAAGTAAGATGGTTTGTTTAATTCGGTTAACCGTGTGATTGATCATATTAGTATATGCGATTTAAGGTTTAACTAGTTGATTTTCTGCCCGCGCGTTGCGGCGGGGACCTAATGTCTGCAAAATGCGTGTCGGCAACGACAAGCAGATATCGAAAATCAAAACATAAATAACAATGACGTGGTAACGATAGTCACTCTGTCCCCAAAAAAAAGCGATTTTAAATAAACTAATATATAATAATACGACCTCACACGTCCTACATGTTGGAAATTCAGTTGTTTTCAGTTTAGTTATTACGGTGCTAACATGCTAAAATATGAATGAGCTCGGTACTGGTAACGACACAGAGAGTACCGATCCGGAAAATCATCGAAATTAGGTACCTGCACCGAAAATGTTCGGTACGATACGATATGGTATGGTATGGTATGGTATGGTATTTGAAGTTAAAAATCAGTAAATACAGGTATGGTGCTAGAACGGTGTCGAACCGAAAGTAACGATTCTGAAAATGCCAAAAGGTGGGTACCAAATTGGTACCGAAAATGATTGATATAGTAAATTTGGTACCGATACGATACCGGTTTGATAACAGGATTTGATACGATTTGCTCATCAATAATCTAAATATCCAAGTTAATTTTACATGCTACAGTTCATTCATTATAGGAAAAGACAAAAAAGAAAACAAAATAAGTTGTTGTGTATATAAAACCTCAATGAAACAAAATACAGTTTACTTACAGTGTATATGAAAAGTAATCTACACGGTGCAATTACTTGCATTGCTACAGGATTTGATAAGCTCGGTACCAACCGGTACCGAAAATCCCTAAAAGTGGGTACCGGTACCGATTATACCTGGTACGGTACGGTTCGGCCCTAGTCGGTACTGGTACGGTACCGGTATTTGAGGGTAAAAACTGGTGAATACCGGTGCCGAACCGATACCGAAAATGTCAAAAGTCGATACCGATTCAGTACCGAAAATATACCCAATTTGGTAAATTTGATACCAGTACCGGTACCCGATACCATTTGCTCATTCCCTTGATGATGTTACTATTCATTGGATTGTGTATGAAAAATAATCTAAACTGGTGCAATTATTTGCGTTGCTACGTTGCTAGAGGATTTGATGAGATCGGTACCAACCGGTACCGAAAATACTGTTACCGAAAATCCCCAAAAGTGGGTACCGGTACCGAATATACCTAGTACGGTACGGTTCGGTGCCGGTCGGTACCGGTACGGTACCGGTATTTGAGGGTAAAAACCGTTGAATACCGGTGCCAAACCGAAACCGAGAATGTCAAAAGTCGATACGGATTCGGAATCGAAAATATACCCGGTTTGATAAATTTGATACGTTATTGCCCTGTTTGATTTTCCATTTTAATTGAATATACAAAGGTTACTGTTCAAAACGTATGTTTTTTAATATAAGGATAATGATTAATAAACACAATCATGTTTAAATTAAACAAATAGAAACATAAGTCAAGTACTATACTATTAAGAGTAAAATCTCATTTCCGTCCCTCATGTTTGACTATTTTTGCGACTTTTGTCTCTGAGGTGTCATTTTCATACAAGAAGTTTGAAATCTTGCCATTTTCACCCTTGAGGGCAAAACTTGGAGGGACGAAAGTCGCAATGAATTGCCAAACTCAAGGATGAAGATGTCAAGAAAACAAAAACATGAAGGACTCAAATGCTCAAAAAAGTCATTTTGGATGCAACAAATAAAAATGAATAAACCTTAGAGACGATTTTGGCATTTTACTCTTCTATTAATAAAAACTTGTAAACAAACGTTTCTAAGATATAGTACGTTTTTTGATCGAGAAATTTCTTGTTTCTTAGGAGCCTTGAAATGAAGACCACACACTTAAGTCTTTTAAAATGCTTTGTCTTGTCACTGGATCAGCAACCCCAGTGATTAGTATAGGATATACTAAAGTTTATAAATTATATGACTTTCGAGATTTGGTGAATTTTAAAATATACACATAATTACCATCAAATCATAAACTTCTCAATCGGTATTGCTTTTGGGGTTTTCTTATTGGAGGGGGGGGGGGGGGGGGGGCACTCAGACCCCTTACCCTAAGTTTCATCAATCTTATCTCGTCGTGTCACTTAGATCATCCACTATCCTTTCCTACTCTATTTAGTGGTACCACTTAAACCAGGTTAACCTCTTTCTTATTTCTTTTTTAACATAAACAAATATATCAAATGAAATTAAAATATAAAAAATAAAAATTTAATATAAAACTTACATAAATAATAATATCAAATACCATAATTTTAAAATTAAAAAGTATGCATTATAGTTAAACGTGCATGAAAAAAACTAAAGCACAAACTAAATAGTAAACCATAAACAAACTAATAATTAAACGTAAACAAACTTAAGAGAAATTAACATAACCAAACTATAGAAATAAACGAATCATCAACGCCTGAAGACTCGTTGGAGTCGACATTCAGATGCACAGATGGTTCTGGTTCTGACATACGGTGGTGGTTTCTTAGTGATTGCCAAGGTTCAATGTATGCAAAAAAAATATATTGTATCTAATATGGTATTCACAACGGGCCTGGGCAATCCTTTGCGTCTCTGTTAAGAATTGGCCGTTGGCCACCATCACGTTGTAGACTTGATGAAATTTGCAAAAATAATTAAAAATAGCACGCCACTTTGAGTTAATTAACTTGGTTATATGTGCGGTTGGTTTCACCTACATGTTGACGAAATTCTTCAAATAAGGCTACACGAAATTGAATATTTCCTCGCATGGAATCGGTTACGCGGATCAAAGAGTTGACCAAGGCTACTTCTTCAATCTTCATATACGTTCCGCAATCGTCTTGCCATTTTTTGGAAGGTATTTGAGAGTGTATGTATAGTTGGGTGTTTGTTTGAAGAGTGTATGTATTTTTAGTGGTGTATATCTTAAAAAATAAAAATAAGAGTTAAATGCTTGGTTGGTCCCTGTGGTTTCAAAAATTGCAGACTTGGTCCCAGTGGTTTACTAATTACACGCGTGGTCCCAAAACTTGTCAAAAATGCACTCGGTTGGTCCCCAGCCCTAACATCAGTTAAATTTCTCAGTTAAGTCCATGTTAAATGACCAAAATACCTTTGCTTATTAACTCTCTTTATAATTTTTGTTTAGTTTTACTTCCATCATCATCTTCATCAGTAGGACCAAGTCATCTTCATCACCGTCATCTTCATCACCATCATCATCTTCATCACAAACCCACACCCCATCTCTGTGGTTTCTTGCCAATTCAAAACAGCCATCAAACAACCCCATCATATTTCACAATTTCATTATTGTTCAAATTAACATTCCTAATCTAGCATTCATAAAACCTCAGTTCACCAAATCAACAAACACCAGTGTAAATCTAAACTAGTAGTTTTTATTATTTATAACAGGATCAATACTGATTATTCAATCACTACTTCATCAACAATTATCATGTAATCAGATTCATCAATCAACTTGTCATCATTCATTCGACATTCATATTATCAGATCAGTTGTACAACAGTATTGCAGTCATGACTTTTATCAAAAACCCTAGAACCAAACAAATCAGCAAGTATCAGATCTAGTTTAACTGTTTGTAATAAAAAGGAATTTCATTAAGAACCCTATCTTCATTCTCATTATCAACACATGTAAAAGCATTCACTTCCATTTCAAAAATCAAAACCCGCAAAGAGTGTTTAGACAAATACTGTTAGGTGTAACTAATCGAGAGACCGTGATACGAAGAGGGGCGTCTGCTGCCACTGCTAAGGGGCTGTGTCGGAGCTCCGACGGCCGCTGCTGCCATCGCCTCTGCTAATCGTCGTTTCCTGCCGCCACCTCGCCGCCACCGTCTACGGTAATGGTTGGCTGTAAGGTGAGAGGAGAGTGTGCGTGTCGGTATAGAAGAGAGAGGGGATGGGTGGGTGTAGCCGGAGAATCGATCGGAGAAGGTAACAGTTTCTACCGAACATATAAAGGGGAAATGAAGGGGTATGTGATGAAGATGATGGTGATGAAGATGACTTGGTCCTACTAATGAAGATGATGATGGAAGTAAAACTAAACAAAAATTACAAAGAGAGTTAATAAGCAAGGGTATTTTGGTCATTTAACATGGACTTAACTGAGAAATTTAACTGATGTTAGGGCTGGGGACCAACCGAGTGCATTTTTGACAAGTTTTGGGACCACGCGTGTAATTAGTAAACCACTGGGACCAAGTCTACAATTTTTGAAAACCACAGGGACCAACTAAGCATTTAACTCTAAAAATAAATAATAATAAAGAAACAAGACCGTTGATTGTTTAAAAAATTCAAAAACAAACAAAGCACACACAAAACACACATAACATCAATCGGTAACATCCCATACCCTCCTTACCCGCACCACCTTTAGAGGTGTGTGGTAGCGGGTACCCAGCCTTCTACCCTAGGGTCGGCCCTGAGCCTGAACAAGTGCGGGGTGGACGACCACTCAGGGCCAAAATCGATATTGGGCCCCAGAAAAATGAATTATATATATAGGGTGATTTTATTGTACAAAGGGGGTTTTATGTAAGAAAGGTAAGGAATGTTTTAGACTATTAGATCTAGATTTTAATGGTTAAGATCAACAATGGCAAATTTGTAAATTGTGTTATATAAATTCTAGAAATAAAGAAATGCATAAGAGTATAATGGTAATTGGTTGTGTTTTAAAAAATAGAAACCGTCACTCTCTCTCATCATTCATTTAGCGACATTTATGTTCTCTCTCCAATCACTTCCATGAAATCAGTCAATTGATACATTCATGTTATCTCTTCTATCTCTTCCATGGAATTTGAAAATCAAAATGCATGAATCATCAAATAAATGGGGTTTAACATCGAGATTCTCTGTATGATTGTATATAAATATAAAACACCTTGTATAACAACACACTGATAGTGATGTATGCAACATATATAAGGATAAAGCACCATGAATTGAATATAAAACACTAGAACAAAATCAAACATTCTGGTAGTTTATGGATAAAACACCATACTAAGAACATATTCTGGGAACACAGGTTGCAAAACACCATGAATTGAACTAAATCTTTAATAAAACACCACAGGTTGTAAAACACTATACTAATTAAGAACATCTTCTAGAAACACAGGTTGTAAAACACCATAATAAAAACATCTTCTGGAAACAAAGGTTGTAAAATACCATAAATTTAAACAAGTCTCTATTAAAACGTCATAGGATGTAAAACACCATATTAAGCACATCTTCTAGATCACATGTTGTAAACCACCATAGTAACAATAATTAGGAACACTGAAGATGGATATAATTGTTGTCGATGTGAATGCTAAAAACTAAACCCACCAAAAACCTTAAAAAATCTAAAAAACAAACAAATTTTTTTTTATAAAAAAATCGCTAGTTTTCGTCTTAAAAAAATTAAAAAAATAAATTTTTTTATTGAAAAAAAGTAGCCATTTCTAATTAAAAAAATATAAAAAAAAATGTTTTTGTGTGTTTTCTAGATTTGTGACCCAATTTGTCAATGAAATTGGTAAAATAGCTAAATTCTTTTGGAAGCCGAACTTCTTAAAGTGTAATGAAAGTAACTCAAGCAAATTGAATAAACAATACTAATTCAAAACAAAATTAATGATTTGAGGGGCTATTGGGCCAAAATTCTTTTTTTTAAATAGAGCACAAATTTTTTATGTCGCACGGAGTAAAAAAAAATTGTGAATTTCGGAGACGGCCATGTTCTACCCTCTAGCGCCTCGACCCCTTATAGTTGAGTTATTTAGGTTTGTGATTATGATTTATATTATCTGATTTTTTTTACATTATTCAAATTTATTAAATACACATCTTATTTCTTTTCTAGAATTTTATAGACCACACAATGATTGATGGACCCGCTAGTTCTAAAATGTTTATGTTCAGATTCAACAACTTTATCATTATCATCAAACTAGGTTTATCACCGTAGCCGCGTTGCGGCGAACTTCTTTGGTTATTTAGTTTGTGTTTACATGTGTTTTGAAATCACTATGAGCGTGTTGCACGCGGAACCACTAACAAAAATAAAAAGAAAATGTAAAAAACAGTAAAACATAATCGAAAGAAAATCAACCAAAACAGTTGTATGTTAATGATGTTATTCGTATGAAACCCGTGGTCAAAGATGAGCAAATAATACTGGGTACCGGTACCGAATTTCTCAAACCGAAGGATCCTAAGTACCAATTGGGTACCGACTTTTGACGTTCCTAGTACCGGTTCGCTACCGACTTTTACTTTCATATGCCGGTACCGTAACCGGTATTTTCGGTATCGGTTGCCACCGAGCACATCCCTAACCCTGAAACTAAAAAAAGAAATCATTAAAAGTTGAAGAAAATCAACAATCAAAAGTTGTACGATATCGTTGTTGTTTGTATGGCACCCGTGATCAGGGATGAGCAAATAGTACCGTGTAGCAGTACCGAATTTCTCAAAATAAAAGATATTCAAACTTAATCCGTGTTAGGTCCCGGATTGATCCGTTTCGATTGCTAACCGAACGTGTGACGTGCGGAATCCGTACACGTACGTGACCGAACACACGAGAACGTAATATAATCTGTGATTCTTTGATAGATTTGAAAGAGTACAAGAACCTGAATCACCTTGAACAAGCTTTCTCTCCCTACTTTATCTCTCTAGAACTCTAGCTCTCCAAGTCACAAATGGCAAAAAATTCCTAAATGAAACCCTAAGGCTTCTATTTATAGGCCAAGGCTTATAAGGAGAGTTCCCCTTATTTACATAAATGTCACCTTGCCTTTTACTAAAATATAACACTATAAGCACTAAACTTAATCTATTTCTGCTACGGTCTTGAGATGACGGAGGCGATAGACATACTGCACTAACAGACTCCCCCTTAGATATTGCCGCAGTCAATCTCAAACATTTAGTCAGACTCGTAGCTTCTGGTCTTTCTCTCTCTCTCTGAGTCTTCTTGAAGGTTTTACAACTTTAGAAACCTAGACTCCCTCTTGCTCAAACAGAATCCCGGTGGATCTGTCTTCAGCTTCAGCTCTTTCCTTTCGGTAGACTCTTCAGGCTCCCCCTTTCATCAAGCTTCCGTGCTTTGGGATCGACACCTGGCTTTTTTTGGTTACAAGCTCTTTCGGGAAAAGTATCCTGGCTCCTATGCACGCTTCCCTTTGCGTTGAGCTCGTCTTCAGACTCCCCCTTAGACTCGGCTATTGGGATCGTAGTCTGGTACAACATCTGCAAATCTCAAACGTTTATAAGTAACAACGTTTTGAACTTCCAGGATTGAAAACCTGGCTCTCTCAGTTTATGCTAAAATATTTTACAATGAAAGCATTTTTGGATGTCCAGGTATCGTAACCTGGCTCTATCAAACTTTTCTAAATCAAGATCCTGGGACTAAGATATAATGAAATATATCCAGGATTGTAACGCCCCAAAAAAATAAGTAATTTAATTATTACCTTTGAGGTAGGTTATGACATGAAGGTTTGGGCTAAAATAAATAAACGTTAAGACCTGAGGGACTAAACATGAAAATTAAAAGAACTAACTGGTTAAATTAAACAACACACACACACTAGACACTTCTAGTGTGTGCGTGAAGTTTATCCAGGAGAAGAGACAGGAACACAATAAACCCTAGTTCACTAATTCCATTGATTGGGAGGTGATTTCAAGCCCGAACGATCGTAGGAACTCAGATTCTCGGTCACCAAGGTGTGACTAACAAAGTGGTAAGTTGAATTTCTGGAAAGTATGAACTTTAGGAAATGGGTTTTTAATAGATCATGAGTAATGTTGTGATATGTATATCTATGAGTTAAGGTTATGGATTAGAAACCGTGATTTAGCGCGTGGTGATAGATGGAACATAGATGAATGATGTAGGATGAGAGAATCGCATTAACTTGTTTATTTGTTATGAACTGGTAGATTATTATGTAAAGAAACATGTAATTAAATGTCCTATAAATGCGAAGCACGCCAAGTGTTCGATAAAATGCCTAAATGAATAAGTGGGTGAATTTTGTTAAATTATGATCAAGATGTTGTATGATAAAAGTGTGTAAAAGGATGAAATGGTATTTGGTCGGGCTAAATGAATGCATGTGTTGATGTAGGCGTAAAGGAAGAAGGTTCAAGCGCTAGGAGATCGGACAGCGCACAAGATCGAGGTATGTTGTTTAATGCATACAAGCTTTACTTCTTAGTTGTCATAATTATATTAAAATCGCAACTATGATAGTCGTGTATGACGATTAGTGAATAGTCTATCCCGTGTCGAACGGGTCGTAAGAGAAAGTAATAATGAAGAAAGTTATGCTATAGACGGTTGGTTATGAAGTAACCGTGTTTTGAGATTTGATGTATGAATGAAGTCTAACCGTTAAATCCGTCATGAATGGGTTTAGAATGAAGTTTATGATGCGTTATGTTCATTCGGATATCAACGGATTATCGGATGCTAAGTGTTATCTCGTTTGGAGATAGTAAGTAATAACCCGTTCAACGGGTGAAAGAAAGTTAGACTGTGATAAGGGTATGTGATGATGCGAACGGATGTTAGTTTTCTTTTGTTATAAAGCTAGTAATTTGACTAACTAAGACTTGTTGGTGATGTAGGTAAAATGGCTTTGTAAATGGCGTGGCGAGCTTGGAAGCGAACACCAAAGTACACACTTGACATTGCGCTTCCGAAAATGTCGCCCTTTTAAAAACAATACTTTTGTTAAAAATTATATTCTTTTGGGAAGTTATCTTTGTGATGTAAATTATGGTTCTTAAGACTTAGTTGTTGTAACTAGTAACGCTAAATCTACATTTTGACAGGGTAGTTCGGATTAACACCGTTATCTAGTCAAGTGAAGGTGTTGATTTCGAACTAGCCACAAGGGTATTTTGGTAAACAATGAAATTACTATTTTGATTTCTTTCAAATACCAAGGTTATATGCGTGTTTTATAAGTTATCATAATATGGGCGTAACAAGTTGGTATCAGAGCATAGGTTGAGGGATTCGAGCACTAATAGTGGTGTTTGAACTCAACCGACGGCTCGTTCGAAAGTGTGCTCGCTTCAAGATCGCCAACGAGGTAACATTAAAGTTATTAATAGATTGCAAGTTTGTTTATTATATGTAAGATGAAAATAATAAATTAGATATGTGAGGAGGTTAAATAAGAAGTTCTGGAGCCGTAGAGTCGAATCGGAATGAAAATAAACGAATCAGAATGCTAAAACCAATCTGCAGCGTTTTGTTAAACGGCAACCCGTCGCCGACGGGTTATCCACCCGTCGCCGACGACCCCTCCACATCCAACGGTTTAACCTTCTGCTTACGGGGTAGCAGGTCCGACGGCCACTATACGAGCCCGTCGCCGACGGGCAACATAGCCGTCGCCGACGGCTTACACAATGTTAATGCGCTGAATTTTTTTTGTTTTCCATGTTTTGTGTTATCGGTTTGTCCGAAAGCTTATGTTATGGCTACGTAGTGTCCATATAAGGCTTAATAAGTGTATGTAATCACTAATAGTGATTACAACAAGAATGGATTCGTAAGAATCAAAAGAAATGAAGCGAATGACATGAGATGGATTAAGTGAATGATGATTAATGAGTAATGATATACTGAAAGTTTGTGATTTGTATTAAACGAGAACATGATATAGTGTAGATGGCGGACCACGTGGATACGAATGATGACGATGTGGCACGGGAAGATGTATTAAACGAAAAGATGGCGCAAATGATGGATAATACTTTTGAAGCCAAACTTCCGCAAATGGTACAAGAGGTGGAGAGTCGCGTGTTGGAAACGATTGATGCAATAATGACAAGTAAAATGGATGAAATAAGGGAGATGATTGGAGAATCTAAAAGCAAGAGTAAGATACGATGCACGTATAAGGACTTTATGGCGTGCTGTCCTTCTCCATATGATGGGAAGATAGATCCAATTGTATGCCAAAGATGAATATCTAATATAGAAGCCGTGTTTATCCGGAGTCGGTGTGATAAGGAAGATCAAGTAATGTTTGCTACGGGTCAACTTCAATCGCAAGCTAAAGATTGGTGGGATGCTCATTGTAAAGAGATAGGTGAAGAGAAACTTCAAGTGATGACGTGGCAGGAATTTAAGGAGCCATTCCTAAAGTACCATTGCCCTCAATCTGCCATCGATAGGATTCAGGAGGAATTTTTGCGCCTCCGACAGCACGATGAAACAATCAATGAGATAACAAATATTTTCCTGGATAAGCTGAAGTTTTGCAAGGAGTTCGTGAATTCAGAAAGAATGAAAATCAATCGATATCATGACATGTTGAAGGCGGAGTTTAGGGAGTTTATTACGCCCTCAAAGTGTGAAACTCTTGACGAACTCATAAACTGGGCGCGAGACAGGGAGATTGAACTTAAGAGACAGGTGGAGCGAGGTGAAAAGAGACCGCCAGAGAAGGTGTCTAGCCCAACTCCTTTCAAGAAAGGCAAGTTTCAAGAACAAGCCAATAAAGAGAAAGCAAAGAGTGGAATTCCCCGTTGCAAGAACTGTGGAAAGCTTCACTCTGGAGAGTGCCTGTTAGGCAAGAAGGGGTGTTATAACTGTGGGGAAGAGGGACATCCGCATTACAAATGCCCTAAGAATGTGAAGACATGCTTTAATTGTTTTCAGAAGGGTCATATCAAGGCAGAGTGTCCCAAGCTCCAACCGGGAATGAAGAAGGAAGGCAAAAAGGAGGAGAATCCTAAGGCAAGAGCAAGAATGTTTCAAATTACGTCTGAAGAGGCTAAAGCTCATCCGAATGTTGTGTCAGGTATTTTCTTGCTAAATTCCTTGCCAATGTACGTGTTATTCGATACGGGGGCTACTATGTCATTTGTTTCGAGTAATGTAATTAATCACCCCTCATTTAAGATTGAAAGAATGCAAATACCATTAGAGGTAGAGATAGCCGATAGCAAGAATTATTTGTTGCACGAAGTGTGTAGAAACTGTAAGCTCACGATAGAGGATGAGGAGTTTGATATTGATCTCGTACCTATGGTCTTAGGAGAATTCAAAGTTGTAGTAGGTATGGATTGGATGGCCCGACACCATGCGGAGATCAAATGCGAAAGTAAAACAATACGTGTGCAATCTCCGGGTGGGAGATGGTTAAGTATTCAAGGAGAAAGAAATGTGGAAGCAAAGTTATGCAATATTGTCCAAGCCGTTAAGTACGTGTGTAATGGAAGTAGGGCATTCTTAGCCTATGTAATAGATGTTTATCAAAGCCTTCCCAAGTTTGAAGACGTTGCAGTAGTGAACGAATATCCGGACGTGTTTCCGGAGGAGTTACCGGGGCTTCCACCCGAACGTGAAATAGAATTTCGTATTGAATTAAATCCGGGTGCGCAACCGGTGGCTAAATCCCCATATAGACTGGCTCCCACCAAAATGAGGGAACTAATGATTCAACTGCAAGACTTACTTGATAAGGGCTTTATACGTCCTAGTGTATCACCTTGGGGGGCACCTGTTCCTTTTGTAAAGAAGAAGGATGGGTCGATGCGTATGTGCATCGACTACCGGGAGCTGAATAAATTGACCGTGAAGAACCGTTATCCATTACCCAGAATTGATGATCTTTTTGATCAGTTGCAAGGTGCGAGTTGGTTTTCAAAGATAGATTTACGGTCGGGTTATCATCAAGTAAGGGTGCGAGAGGAGGATGTTGCAAAAACGGCATTCAGAACTCGATATGGACATTATGAATTCCTGGTCATGTCCTTTGGGTTGACGAACGCGCCAGTTGAGTTTATGGATCTGATGAATCGAGTATGTCGACCTATGCTAGACAAATCTGTAATTGTGTTCATAGATGACATTTTGGTCTACTCTCGGAATGAGGCCGATCATGCAAGACACCTACGCGAGGTACTTGAAACCCTCCGTAGAGAAAGACTTTATGTGAAGTTCTCAAAGTGTGCTTTTTGGCTCAGGGAAGTGCAGTTTCTAGGTCACGTAATAAATTCAGAAGGTGTTTTAGTAGATCCAGCAAAGATTGAGGCCGTATTAAGGTGGGTTCCTCCGAAAAACCCAACCGAAGTAAGGAGTTTTCTAGGCCTTGCCGGCTATTACAGAAGGTTTATTCAAGATTTCTCAAAGATTGCATTACCAATGACTAAACTGACGAGGAAGGAAGGAAAGAAGGAAAGAAAGTTCGCGTGGGATAAAGAACAAGAAGAAGCTTTTCAAATGTTAAAAGAGAAATTATCGAGTTCTCCGGTGTTAACATTACCGGATGGGATGGAAGATTTGGTTGTCTATTCAGACGCGTCACGTCAAGGCTTGGGGTGTGTTTTAATGCAAAGGGGAAAGGTTATCGCGTATGCTTCAAGACAACTCAGACCGCATGAAGTAAACTATCCGACCCATGACCTAGAATTGGCAGCGGTGGTTTTCGCCTTAAAAATTTGGAGGCATTATCTGTATGGTGTAAAATGCAAAATCTACTCAGATCATAAGAGTCTCAAATATTTCTTCGAACAGAAAGATCTGAATATGAGGCAACGAAGATGGTTAGAACTGATTAAGGATTATGATTGTGATATTTTATATCACCCGGGAAAGG
>JARYGA010016237.1:0-66787 GCA_030545235.1 Helianthus tuberosus
TAAGATCCGTCATAAACGGATTGTGAGGAATGAATAAGTTATGAATGATAATGCATCATATCCGATTCTTTTTAGTTGAACCGGGTATGGGAAGTTAAGTATGTAACGAATGAAAGTCTACTCGATCCGTCTTACTCGGATCGGAGTATGAGGTAAGAATGTAAGGAATATGTTTGTTCGTCATGAATGAATTGAATGGAAGTTATGTTAATGATACTTATATCCGTCGTTAGCGGTTATGTTAAGAAAAGTATGCTTAGTCTCTACTTTGAGGCAAGCATGTAACGAACTGTTTAACGGTTAGTAAAGTAATTGAATGATGTAAAACCGTGAAAGAGACGAATCGGTTTATTAATTAATTGTGTTAGGGACGAAATACTAACTTATTTGTTTATGTTGGATGTAGGTAAATCCTCAATTTAGGCGGTCGGACGATTTGGAATGCGCACACTTGATCTACGCCCACTACACGCTTCCGTCATAAGTTAATATAACGTGGTCTAAACTTTTGGTCTTATGTACTTAAAATTGTGTAGTATTTTGATGTCTTTATGGTTTGGTTAAAAACTTATTAGTGGTAGTCTTGTTGTAAACAACTTAAGTTTTGGGTTTTTGTCAAGCATGTTTTATGTTGAAATGGTTTACCGTATAAAACAGGTGTTAGTGGTCTATTTACGTACGGGTCATGCCGAAATTTCTAACATTTATTAACCACGTCAAGATCCTTTGAAAATGATAAGTTAGGGGCGTTTCAAGTTGGTATCAGAGCCGAGGTTTGAGGGATTCGAGCACAAGTAGTAGTGCTTGAACTCAAACTCAAACTGACGGCTCGCTTGAAAGTGTGCTCGCTCCAAGACCGCTAAGAGGTAAAGATTTAAATTACCGGTAAATATAAGTATGTACAATGTGTTTGCGGCATAAGTTTTAAAGTTGTGTATGCTAAGAAGTGATAATGTGGGTAAAATGAGAAGTCCCTGGACCCGTGTGGCTGAAAACGGACCCGGGAAATGGTCGAATCAGCCAAAAATAAGTGCAGCAGCGTTTCAGCAATCGGGAGGCCGTCGCCGACGGGCTGCCAGCCGTCGCCGATGCCCCCCTTTGGGCCGACGCCTTAAATGGCTGTCTATGGGAAAAGTGGCCGACGCCACATTTTTAGAGCCCGTCGCCGACGGGATGTGAGGCCGTCGCCGACGGCCAGCGGAAATTCAGTCCGCTGAAAATTTTAGTTTTGTATTATTTTCGCATTTCGAGTTTCCGAGTTGTCCGAAAGCCTATTTAATGATTATGTAGGATCCATACAAGGCCTAATAAGATATATGTAATCACAAATAGTGGTTACGATGGAATGAAATTGTAAAAGTCGAAAGTAATGTGTCGAATGACACTAAATGAATGATGAAGGTCTAAAAAGGGAGTAAAATTTAAAAGATAAGAATATGAATAAAGTAAATACGGACTAATGAACTATGATATATCGAAAGCTTGTGATTTGTATTAAACGTAAACATGACAATGTGTAGATGGCTGATGCAAGAAACCTTAATGAGGATCACGATGATACGGCTAGACAAGAAGCATTTACTAGCAAAGTCACAGAAGTGGCGGAAGGGGTTATGCAAGCTAATCTTCCACGATTAGCTCAAGAAGTGGAGAGTCGGGTGTTGGGAGTTGTGGATGCAATGATGACTAGCAAGATCGAAGAATTGAAGGAACTGATTGAGGGATCTAAAGGTAAAAGCAAGGAACGACGATGCACATATAAAGATTTCATGGCATGCAATCCTGCAACATATGATGGTAAAATTGATCCAATCGCATGCCAAAGATGGATTTCCAACATAGAGGTAGTATTTATACGTAGTAGGTGTGATAAGGAAGACCAAGTGATGTTCGCTACTGGTCAACTCTCTTTCCAGGTGAAATATTGGTGGGATGCTTATAGCAAGGAAGTAGGCGAGGATAAACTCCAAATGATGACTTGGCAAGAATTTAAGGAACCCTTCATGAGATATCACTGTCCTCAGTCAGCCATTGATAAGATTCAGGAGGATTTCTTACGCCTTCGACAGAAAAACGAGACGATAAACGAAATATCAAACACTTTCTTGGATAAGATGAAGTTTTGCGGAGATTTTGTGAAGACTGAAAGAATGAAGATCAATCGTTTTTATGGTATATTGAAGGCAGAATTTAGGGAGTTCATCACTCCCTCAAAATGTGAAACCCTTGACGAGCTTATCAATTTGGCACGGGATAGAGAAATTGAGATTAAAAGACAGGAGGAACGTGGTGAAAAGAGGTCGACAGAAAAGGGAACAAATGCCAGTCGATCTAAAAAGGCGAAGTTCCAAGATCAAGGAAGGAAAGATAAGTCGAAGAGTGGTATTACTCCTTGCAAGACATGTGGGAAACTTCATACTGGGGAATGCCTTTTGGGTAAGAAGGGGTGCTATAAATGCGGTGAAGAAGGGCATACATCCTACAAATGCCCTAACAACCCGAAGACTTTTTTAAACTGTTTCCAAAAAGGGCATGTTAAGTCGGAGTGTCCTAAACTCCAGCATGGATCAAGGAAAGAGGGAAAGAACGAGGAAAGCTCTAAGGCGAAAGGGAGGATGTTTCAAATCACATCCGAGGAAGCCAAGTCCCATCCGAATGTAGTTTCAGGTATCTTTTTATTAAACTCCATACCGGTTTATGTTTTGTTCGATACCGGAGCCACTATGTCGTTTATTTCAAATGAAATCATACAGCATCCTTCATTTAAGATTGAACGGATGCCGGTACCTGTAGAGGTAGAAATAGCCGATAGTAAGAACTATGTGTTACACGAGATTTGTAGAAATTGCAAGTTCACTATAGAAAATGAAGAATTCGATATCGACCTCATACCTATGGTTTTGGGGGAATTTAAAATGATAGTAGGTATGGATTGGATGGCACGACACCGCGTGGAGATTAATTGTGAAAATAAGGTAATGCTTGTCCAATCTCCAAGTGGAAGGCAACTAAGTATTCAAGGGGAGAGAAATGTGGAAACAAAGTTGTGTACCCTTGTTCAAGCCGTTAAGTACGTACTTAACGGGAGTAGAGCATACCTAGCTTATGTAGTAGACGCTCGACAAAGCCTCCCGAAACTTGAAGATGTTGAGACCGTGAACGAATTTCTGGATGTATTTCCGGAGGAATTGTCGGGACTCCCTCCCGAACGAGAAATAGAGTTTCGCATCGAATTGAATCCGGGTGCGAAACCGGTAGCGAAAGCTGCCTATAGATTGGCTCCCACCGAGATGCGGGAGTTAATGACAAAATTACAAGATCTTCTAGATAGGGGCTTTATACGCCCGAGTGTGTCACCATGGGGAGCACCGGTCCTATTTGTAAAAAAGAAGGATGGGTCGATGCGCATGTGTGTCGACTATAGGGAACTGAACAAAATAACCATAAAGAACCGTTACCCCTTACCCAGAATTGACGATATTTTCGATCAGTTACAAGGGGCGAATTGGTTCTCAAAGATAGACTTACGTTCGGGATATCATCAAGTCAGGGTACAAGAAGAAGATATTGCAAAGACCGCATTTAGAACCCGATATGGACATTACGAGTTCCTAGTTATGTCCTTTGGGTTGACGAACGCTCCAGCAGCGTTTATGGATCTTATGAACCGGGTATGCCGACCCATGCTAGATAAATCTGTGATCGTGTTCATAGATGATATTCTAGTCTATTCGCGAAGTAAGGCTGAACATGCGAGACATTTGCGTGAAGTACTTGAAACTCTCCGAAAGGAAAAACTTTATGCGAAATTCACAAAGTGTGCCTTCTGGCTCAGAGAGGTGCAGTTTATGGGTCATGTGATCAATTCGGAAGGTGTCTTAGTAGATCCGTCAAAGGTTGAGGCCGTAATGAAATGGGTTTCCCCGAAAAACCCAACTGAAATAAGAAGTTTTCTAGGCCTCGCGGGGTACTACAGAAGGTTCATACAGGATTTTTCGAAGATAGCATTACCCTTAACAAAACTGATGAGGAAGAAAGAAAAGTTTGTGTGGGGTGAAGAACAGGAGGAAGCCTTTCGAATATTAAAGGAGAAACTATCGAGTCCCCCGGTCTTGACATTACCGGATGGGACTGAAGACCTGGTTGTCTATTCAGACGCTTCACATCAGGGTTTAGGTTGCGTTTTGATGCAAAGGGGAAGGGTTATCGCATATGCTTCACGACAATTGAAACCACATGAGGTAAACTACCCAACGCACGATTTGGAATTGGCAGCGGTGGTGTTCGCCTTAAAGATTTGGAGGCATTATCTATATGGTACGAGATGTACAATTTACTCGGACCACAAAAGCCTCAAATATTTCTTCGAACAAAAAGACTTGAATATGAGGCAACGAAGATGGTTGGAACTGATTAAAGATTACGATTGCGATATCCTTTACCATCCGGGAAAGGCGAACGTGGTGGCTGACGCGTTAAGCCGAAAAGAGTCTCCATCTTCGATTCAAGTAAAATCCATGAAGATAGTAGTTACTCCACGTTTGTTTGATATGATACGGGATTCCCAAATAAAGTCGCTTGGAGCGGAAGACCTAAAGAAAGAAAGAGTAAAAGGTGTAGCCGATAAATTAGAAGAAAATTCGATCGGACTCAAAACAAGATTCGGTCGAATTTGGGTACCACGATTTTGCGAAGTTAAGACCGCTCTACTCGACGAGGCTCATAAGTCACGATACTCAATCCATCCTGGGGCAACCAAGATGTACCGGGACTTGAAAACTAACTATTGGTGGCCGGGTATGAAACGCGATATTGTAAAGAATGTCTCGAAATGCTTAACATGCTCCCAAGTGAAAGCAGAACATCAAAACCATACGGGGAGTTACAACCCTTGGAAATTCCCGTCTGGAAATGGGAGGAGTTAACTATGGATCTGGTAACCAAGCTTCCTAGAACGAAAAAGGGGCACGATGCAATATGGGTAATCGTAGACCGACTCACAAAAAGTGCCCACTTTTTACCTATTCGAGAAGCTTACTCTTCTGAGAGAATGGCGGAAATTTATATGAATGAGATCGTATCTCGACACGGGGTACCCGTGTCAATCGTTTCAGATCGGGATACTAGATTTACCTCTCATTACTGGCAAAAGTTTCATGAAAGTATGGGTACGAAGCTACACATAAGCACGGCCTATCACCCTCAGACTGATGGTCAATTAGAATGAACCATCCAAACGCTTGTTAATATGTTAAGAGCTTGTGCCTTAGATTTTGGCGGGAATTGGGATGACCATTTACCACTAGCGGAATTTTCTTATAATAATAGCTATCTTAGTGGTATTCAAATGGCTCCCTATGAACTATTATACGGGAGAAAATGTAGAACCCTTGTGTGTTGGGGCGAAGTTGGACAGAGAGAACTTGCGCCAAGTGATTTAATAGTAGTGACGAATGAAAAGATTGATTTGATTAAAGCCCGACTGAAAGCAGCCTAGGATCGGTAAAAAGCTTATGCGGACAAGAGGAGGCGTCCTATCGAGTTTCAAGTCGGAGATTATGTCCTGCTGAAAGTATCTCCATGGAAGGGTATAATCCGTTTCCGCAAAACGGGGTAAGTTAGGCCCTCGTTATATTGGACCATTTAAAATCTTGGCTCGAGTTGGAAGGGTTGCATATCAATTAGAATTACCGTCAACACTAGACGGGATCCACAATACCTTTCACGTATCGCAGTTGAGGAAGTGTCTTGCGGATGAAACAGCATTAGTGCCTCTCGATGACATCGAGTTGGACGAGGGGTTAAATTATGTCGAAAGACCAATAGCCATTAAAGACATTAAGGTGAAGAATCTTCGCAACAAAGCCGTTAGACAAGTGTTGGTTCAATGGCAACACCGAAAGGGGTCGGAACTTACATGGGAAGCGGAAGATGAAATGAGGAAGCACTACCCTTTTCTCTTCTCTTCGGTATGTAAATGTTTAAATTGTTATGTGCCCAGGTTTCGGGGACGAAACCCCTTTTAAGGTGTCACACCCTGACTTTTGCGGAAGCGTGGTTATTGGTGTGACTTCTTAATACCATAGCATTCAATCATAACAATGCTATATGATAAAACCAAAAGATATTCATCCATTAATTACGTTTAGAAAATAACACAACAACTTGTCTTGAAAACATCGACACCCAATTAAGTTACAAACCATGACATGTTTAAATGAGTTCCCAAAGACTCAACAAAAGAACTTAAACAACCCGAGCTAAGAAATATGTATCCCGTCCAGGAGTAGAATACATCCCCTAAACTCTACGACCACGGATAACATATTTTATTTAAACGCAGCTTGTAAACATATGCATACTCTTGCCAGATCCACTAATTCCCTGAAATACATGTAATTTGAAAAATCAACAAAAAGTTGAGCGAGTTCATGTGTTCGTGAGTATGTATAAAACCTTTGTATTCAATGTATGTATGAAAGTCCCTGGTATGTAGCAATAAGGAAAAAGAGATCACCAATGGGTTGCAAAGCCAATGGTATGTGTGAAATGGTGCAGGAAAACTCAAACCTAGCAAATTTGTACCGGGCTTCCGGCTGGAAGACATAGTCACCACTATGGGCCACCCTGGCCTCATGGGTGTGGGCTCGCTACACCCAAATAGATCTATCACTCATGTCCCTCGGTCCTACGACGAGGATTAATGGCCTTAAGTGTTGTACCCACCCTTCACATGATCTAGTAGTAAACCCTCCTTAGGCTAACCATACCATGTGTAAAAATGTCTGTAATAATTGTAACATGTATTCCACCCCCGAAGTATAAAACTGAAAACAGTTAAAAGAAAAGGGGGGACATGAACTCACAGTATTGCGTCCTCAGCTCGTAACTCAACTCTGTCAGCAAACACGACTACCTACAGTGTACTAACGTCTATTAGACGAACGGGCCGTGCCTTTGCTTAGTATTTGCGTTTTGAGTTACATTTCTTATGTTATTCCAAGTTATAATTACTTGTCAAAATAATTAATATGTCAACTTTAAATTACATTTGGTTTTGGAATAATTGTTTAAACAATATTTCTGTATTAATACTTCTCAAGTATTTTATTCTCGAAATTCCTTCCCAAGGATGGGGTATCTTATACATGTATATTCGTATGCTCGTATTCGTAGTCCCAAAATAATATATTTTTAAGTCTCACTTAGAAAATATATAAATACCTGTTTTGTCCAAAAAAATAGTGTATTGTCCAGAAAATATATATTCTTCCCAAAAATTATATATCTTCTAAATATACTAGGAAAATATATTATAACTTCCCAAAAATAATATATTTTCATCTTGTCGAAAAATATGATATAATTTGTAATAAAAATCATATTTTTATGTTTTCCGTATCCAAAATAATATTTGTCCAAAAATATATTTACAAGAGTATTTTCCGGAATATTTCATAAGTTACGTTTTTGCGTTCGGTTTCACAATATCAAGTGTGTAACTTATATTTCATTCCTTGTGATTTTTGGTATTATTTTTGGAGTTGTAAATTCTTGGTATATGTAAGTTATATTATTTTACCCTAAAATAATTTAGCTATTCCACCAAGTATACAAAAATTCACACAAGTGTCTTAATATAAAATATATATTCTAAATATATTTTTATCCATTGTTTATTTATAAAATCAACCTCCGATACTTGTGATTTTGTATATTGTCTATGGCGAAGTTTGAAAACCAAGATTAAAACACACTTGTAACACTTGTTAGAAAATATTTTCTAAGTGTTTATATTTTTAGAAAATTTCGCCATAGCTTCCTTTGAAAACGGAGGTGTCCATGCTAATAAGCATATCATTTTCTTTTCAAAAATCATTCCAACAATCAATAATCAAACTACACTTCCCAAGTGCAAAAAAATTATACAATGTATATAACAACATGAACTTTGAACTTTCACAAAAACTCGTAGTAACTTGGTAGCACGTTTAATAGACTTGGTTACCCCTTAAAGTGTGTTTATTTCTTAATAAACTTCATTCTTGAAAATTTCAGATGTTTACAACTTGTAAACATATTCTACAAAAATTATTCTCTTGAACTCTTGTAAATAAAAGTGCTCTTACACTTATTTTATCACCAAAAATAGGGTACATTTAAGTAAGAATCAAGTTCTACTAAAAATCATATTTTGAACTTGGTTTTCTTGGAAAATCATACATGTGTCTTGAATCTATAAGTTTACTAGCTTACTTTATTTACTATTTTTCAAGAAATCGCTTTATTTTCAAGTTCATGTTTGTAAGAGAGGATGATCTTCTTGGGTTAACATATAATCATCCTCTAACTTGCTAGATCATGTGTTTAATCACAATCTAGCAAGCTCCTTATGATGATCAACATCATAATCTCAAGTAAATAGCAATCAAGTGTCATGCATGTATTTAAACAACATTATTTCATCCATATATCATCATATGTAACTTTATGTTCATGATTCAAGTTCAAGTCTTTTTAGTGTTCTTATGATTTATAACAATATACATCTTTTTAACAAATCAAAATGAGAAGTAAAACTAGTAACAAGAAGCTTACAACTAGCTCAAAAGCTAGGGAAGATCACTAGAGAAAAAGATGATGTAAATGGATGATAAATGCAATGGATGAAGGTTCTTCAAGTTCTTCAAGCACCAAGCTCCATGTAACACCTTCTAACACTTGAAATGAGCTTGAAAATGGGCGAATGGTGGTTGCAAGGTGGTGGTGGTGGTGGCACTAGGTAGAGCCGAGAGGGAGAGAGAGAGAGTATGAGGGAGGTGGAGTGGTGAAGTTTGTGAAGTGAGAAGTGAAATGATCTCTTGTAATCTATGGCCATACTTATAGAGATCTTTCCAATATCTTGTTCAAACAATCAAGCAATATCCAATTAAAATATGAAATAAAATCTTGGTGGTGGGGTCCTCCTCTTGGACCGTAAATTATAAAGGGGGGGGGGGGGGGTTAATTGTAAGTTTTGATGGTAAGTAGGTAAATGGGTGGAGGTTAAGTGTAATATCTAGTGTTTTATGTGTATGGCACATTATATAGTGTGTTGGGGTATTCGGGGACCATAACTAGTTCAAAATAATAAAACAATGTTTCTGGTAAAATTTTGGTGTTCCGGGTAATGTCCGCTTGTTCGGTTAGATACCGGTTCGTTAAAGTGTCAAGCTATCCCGTTTAATGATCTTTATGTTGCTTTTTAAGACACTTTTAATTCCCAACACTTAGGAAAGCATTCAGGACCATTTAGTCAATTTTCTGCATAATACTAGTATGTTAAAAAGCTGAATTTTGCTGAAAAATGCAGAATTCTGCACTTAAAGTGAGTTTTAGGCATTTTCCGGCACTCAAACTATCACCTAGTGACGCAGTTTTATGGTCCTCACTTCCCTACACACCATACTAGTGTAGTACCTTGTCCCTGGCCCATACTGGGCCTCAAAACACTGTCTGTCTAAGTACTGAACCCCGTCAGCATATTCCTGCTTTATCCGTTAACTGTGCTAACCGTGCTTTGTGCATCATGTATGTCAATAAAGTTTGTATGTGATAATGATATGACATTATGTAATATGTGATGCACATGTAAGTATGATGCAGTAATCAGAAAGCAGTTAAGTAATCCAACACAGTCATTAAGCACTTAATTATAATTAATTGTACGGATACCTGGTTTTATGAGGGTTGTCACATAAGGGGGGTAGACTTGTAACACCCCAAGAATGTTTACTTGATAAGTTAAAAATTTTATTTAAAACTTAACTTAGTTAATGGGATTTGATGCATAATATAAATAATAAAGGGGTGAGATTTAAAGTTAAATAAGTAAATGAACTTGAGGGACTAAAGGTGTAACATATCAAAATTTAGGGTAAATATAATAAAAGAGCTCAAAACCCACACACAGAGTGTGTGTGGGGTTCTGGTCGATCGAACAGGAGAGCAGAGCAAGGGGTTGAAACCCTAACATCAAGAAATCAAGCAATTAAACCTGAATCAAAGGAAAAATCTAATGCATGAGACCTAATTTCGAGTAGCTAACCTCAATTTCTGAAGTGGTAAGTTTAATTTCTGAAATCATGAATTGTAGGATGAGGGGTTCAACCCAATCTCGAATTCTTGTGTCTAAATGTGAGAAATCTGAGTTAGGGTTACCTTCTAGAACAAGAATCATGTTTGATTTTAGGTTATTTGAAAGATTTTGGTAAAAACACACTTTGTGAATTTGTGATATGAATAGGATGATCAAAGTGGTTATAGTTATGTGAAATCTTGAAATATGGTGATGTTGCAATGCTTGAATCTTAGAAATTTATGTAGGATAAAAGAAAGATATGAACATGTATTTATTGTTGATGAATTATAAGATGAACTAGTAGGAATTCATGCTTTGTATGCTTGTACATAATGTTTGTAAATATGATGACTACCAAGTGTTTGATGAAATGCCTAGAAGAATAATATGCATGATTTGGAAGATGAATGAATGAGATTTGGTTGTACTACATAAACGAATGAATGTGTTGTTATAGGCGTGAAGGAAGAAGGATCCAATACTAGGAAATCGGAAGGTTCACAAGATCGAGGTACGTTAGTGTACACCATATTTCTATGATGTTGTCATATGTATAATAATCTCAATTGTATCGTGTTGTTATGTTAAAATTGTGAGATTTAAAATCTATGGTTGTTCGAAAGTAAAGGTAAGATCCGTCATAAACGGATTGTGAGGAATGAATAAGTTACGAATGATAATGCATCATATCCGGTTCTTTTTAGTTGAACCGGGTATGGGAAGTTAAGTATGTAATGAATGGAAGTCTACTTGATCCGTCTTACTCGGATCGGAGTATGAGGTAAGAATGTAAGGAATATGTTTGTTCGTCATCAACGAATCGAATGGAAGTTATGTTAATGATACTTATATCCGTCGTTAGCGGATATGTTAAGAAAAGTATGCTTAGTCTCTACTTTGAGGCAAGCATGTAACGAACCATTTAACGGTTAGTAAAGTAATTGAATGATGTAAAACCGTGAAAGAGACGAATCGGTTTATTAATTAATTGTGTTAGGGATGAAATACTAGCTTATTTGTTTATGTTGGATGTAGGTAAATCCTCAATTTAGGCGGTCGGACGATTTGGAATGAGCACACTTGATCTACGCCCACTACACGCTTCCGTCATAACTTAATATAACGTGGTCTAAACTTTTGGTCTTATGTACTTAAAATTGTGTAGTATTTTGATGTCTTTATGGTTTGGTTAAAAACTTATTAGTGGTAGTCTTGTTGTAAACAACTTAAACGTCCCATTTTGGGTTTTTGTCAAGCATGTTTTATGTTGAAATGGTTTACCGTATAAAACAGGTGTTAGTGGTCTATTTACGTACGGGTCATGCCGAAATTTCTAACATTTATTAACCACGTCAAGATCCTTTGAAAATGATAAGTTAGGGGCGTTTCATTCAGGCACCTACACCCCCATACCAGGAACCTGCTCCCCAGATTCCGAACCCAGTCCTAGAACCTGCACCCCCAATGAGTGCAGACAATGTATAAGAACTTAGGACATTTGGTGAGGAAATTTTAGAGAGTAGTGAAAGAATGAGACAGGTGGGAGAGCGACTCATCTGGAAGTACGACAAGAGCAATATGGATTTCTGGATGAATCCATATCCATGAATGTGATGGTGGAGACGGTAGTAATAGTAATAATAATATAATAATATATATTATGTGTGTTTGAAAAAAAAACTACGGATGCCTACTACTATTAGTGTAATTTTTATTTCAGTTGGTATTGTAATTTTAATCTCAGTACTGGTTTGTAGTAGATGCATATTATATAAAAATAGAGTAAAGTCGCAATGATCGACGTTTTTGACCAAAGTGCGTGTCATGGGATTGGCTATATTAAATATTATTTTGTGATATTAATATGTGGTAAATGTTTAAAATTCAGATGGACAACGAAGTGAATCAGGAAAACCAGAATGATAACATCCAGAATGACAACAATCTGAATAACGATAATCTGGATAATGAGAATCCGAACAACAATAACAATGTAAACCAAGTGGATAATAGTGCCATCCAACACATAGTGGCACAAGGAATAATAGATGCAATGCTATATATTCTTCAAACGGTTAAGGATGCTAATAATAAAAGTAGACATGATAGCAAGCGACCCTCTGAACCAGAACACAACGTAAACAATGGACCCGTACTTCAAATGCCCATTCCCAAAAGAAGAAGAACCATGCCTTATGGTTGTTCTTATAAAGAATTCTGGTCCTGCAAACCAATAGAATTCTCGGGCAATGAAGGACCCATTGCAACTCTACGCTGGATAGAAAAAAACTGAGGCTGTTCTGAAAATAAGCAAGTGTGCGGAAGAGGACAAGATAATGTTTGCTTCCAATCTGTTTAAAAATTCAGCCTTAGAATGGTGGAACACTATCCTCCAGTCAAGAGGAAGTGATAGGGTATACAACATGGAATGAGAGGAATTTAAGAACATGGTAGAAAGGAAATTTTGCCCTCCCAATGAAAAGGAACATATAGCAAATAAGTTTCTAAACCTTAGAATGACCGGCGTAGATAGTAAGGGTTATACTACTACATTCTTTGAATATGCCAGAATAGTACCTACCCTTGCATCACCTGAACCAGTATTAATCTCCCGTTACATCTGGGGATTAGTCGGGGAGATTAGACATGTAGTCAAGGCAGCTAGACCTCAAACCATAGAAGAAGCTGTAAAATTAGCAAACACCTTGACAGATGAATTAATCCGTACTAGAGAAGAAGATCAGAGAAGAAATCTAGCTCAAAGACTTACCCAGGAATTCCGATCTGGAAATTCCAACCGTGGGAAAAATGTAGGTTCCACATCTGCACCTTATTGCAAGTATTGCAAAAGGAAGCATTCAGGAAGATGCCCCATATACTGTAACTTCTGCAAAATATCGGGACATAAGGAAGAAGACTGCAGGAAGAAAGCTAACAACAGAATATGCTACAACTGCGGAGAACAAGGTCATATCAAGCCAAACTATCCAAAGTTAGCTCCAGCTACGAATAACAAGAATACCAAAAATGCTAGAGCATTTGTTCTGACTGCAGAAGAAGCAAAGATGATCCCGGATGTGATCACTGGTACGTTTTTAGTTAATGATATTTTTGCTAAAGTATTATTTGACTCTGGTGCAAACCAAAGTTTTATTAATACTTCATTTTGCAAACTTTTCAATCAATCATTAACTAAACTTCCACAAGAATGTCTAGTAGAGACAGCAAATGGGGAAACCATTAAAATTTCTGAAATCTTGCAGGGAGCAAGAATAAAAATTCTAAATCAGAAATTTATTGCAAACCTTTACCCCATGATTTTGGCAGGATTTGATGTCGTATTAGGAATGGATTGGTTAATAGCCAATAAAGCCAGTATTTTCTGTGATCAAAAGTCAATCCAAGTAAACTCACCAAAAGGTGAAAAGATCACAATTAAAGGAGATAAACCATCTAGATCCACGAAATTCATCTCTGTGATAAAATCTGCAAGCTATATAAGAAAAGGGTCTATAGTGTATTTGATTTCTATAATCACTAACACTAAAGGAAAAGAACTAAAAGACATTCCAGTAGTGTCTCAGTTTTCAGATGTATTTCCAGAAGAATTACCAGGACTACCGCCGGACAGGGAAGTTGAATTCAGAATCCATCTACTACCAGGAACAGCACCAATTGCCAAAGCACCTTACCGTTTGGCACCTGCAGAAATACAGGAACTGAAGAAACAATTAGACGAACTGTTGGAGAAAGGATTCATACAGCCAAGCTCATCGCCGTGGAGAGCACCAATTTTATTCGTTAAAAAGAAGGACGGATCAATGCGTATGTGCATTGACTACCGTGAATTGAACAAGGTCACGATTAAGAATCGGTACCCATTACCAAGAATCGATGATCTGTTTGATCAACTTCAAGGGGCTCGATTTTTCTCTAAAATCAATTTAAGGTCAGGATATCATCAATTAAAGGTACAGGAAGAGGACATTCCTAAAACCGCATTTAGAACAAGGTATGGCCATTATGAATTTACTGTCATGCCCTTTGGTTTAACCAATGCCCCAGCCGCATTTATGGACATGATGAACCGAATATGTAGGCCATATTTGTATAAATTCATAATTGTTTTTATTGATGATATTCTCATTTATTCTAAAAGTAAGGAAGATCATGCAAAGCATTTGCACGCACTTTTAAGTCTATTAAGAAAGGAAAAGCTTTATGCTAAGTTTTCAAAGTGTGAGTTTTGGTTAGAACAGGTACAGTTTCTTGGACATTTAGTCAATCATGAATGCTGATTCCAGGATCCGGCGAGTTTGACGGAGCTTCGGTCCCGAAACGACGTGTTCGATGCGTTTATTACAAGAAGAAACGAGTAGAAGATAGATACGCACACGAACAGTCACTTATAATCTGGTCTCTATTGATTATTCAACGTTTACAGTGCCACGAGACCAGTTGGATAGCATGTCCCCTCTGGGAACCAAAAGCTTGTCCAAATGGAACCCCAAGGTCCCTATTTATAGACATCACACATACTAGAGGTCATCCGATCGGATAGTATTCCCACTCGATCGGACAGCGTTGTCACCCGATCAGAGTGCTGTTCGATCGGACTGCCACCCGATCGGATTGCCACCCGATCGGGTTGACCATTACATTAACGCACCGTGTCCAACTTTCTCCTATACTATACAATATTCAACACACGCTCTATCTAGCTATTCGCACAGTGGCAGACGTACGAAATATGCACCAACAATGAAGGAATTCTTGTGGATCCCACAAAAATCGAGGCGATTACCAAATGGAAAACCCCTGAATCACCAACCGAGGTTAGAAGTTTCTTAGGATTGGCCGGTTATTATAGAAGATTTATTCAAGATTTTTCTAGAATAGCCATTCCCTTAACTAAGCTAACTTGTAAATCTGTTAAGTTTAAATGGGAACCAAAACAAGAAGAAGCCTTTAGAATCCTTAAGCAAAGATTAACCCATGCACCCATACTAGCGTTACCAGAAGGAACGGGAGATTTTGTAATTTATTGTGATGCTTCTTAATTAGGTTATGGATGTGTATTGATGCAACGTCAAAAGCTTATAGCTATTGCATCCAGACAACTTAGGAATCATGAAGGAAATTATTCCACTCATGATTTAGAATTAGGAGCTATAATTTTCGCTCTAAAGATTTGGAGACATTACCTGTACGGTAGTAAGTTTACTATTTTCACCGATCATAAAAGTTTAAGGTATGTCTTCGAGCAAAAGGAATTAAATATGAGACAAAGACGCTGGATGAAATTTCTTAGTGATTATGATTGTGATATCCAGTACCATGCAGGAAAAGAAAATGTAGTGGCTGATGCTTTAAGCCGAAAGTATCACGAACAGCCAAAAAGAGTACGTTCTCTTCAATTAAATCTACAAATAGATTTAAATAAACAGATTAGAAAAGCACAAGAATCAGTAATCAAGGATGATACTGAAAATTTAAAAGGAATGATTAAGGAATTAGAACAAGGAACATATGGAATTTGGAGATTCCACAAGAAGAGAATGTGGATACCTAAATTAGGAAACCTACGTCATTGTATATTAGAAGAAGCCCATAAGTCTAAGTATACAATGCATCCAGGAAGCGATAAAATGTACCAGGATTTAAGAAAGAATTTTTGGTGGATAGGAATGAAAAAGGATATAGCAGCCTATGTTTCTAAATGTTTAACCTGTTCACAAGTCAAAGCTGAACATCAGAAACCCTCAGGTTTGTTACAACAGTTAGAAATGCCCATATGGAAATGGGAATTAATAACAATGGATTTTGTTACTAAATTACCCCAAACAAGGAAATGTAATGATACAATCTGGGTGATTGTAGATAGGCTAACCAAATCAGCTCATTTCCTACCAATGAAAGAAACTTTTAGTATGGAACAGTTAGATAAATTATATGTAAATGAAATAGTTTCATTACATGGAATTCCTTTATCAATTGTTTCTGATAGGGATAGCCGTTTTACCTCTCATTTTTGGTCAAGTTTCCAAAAAGCAATGGGAACCAAGTTGAATCTAAGCACAACTTACCATCCTTAAACAGACGGACAAAGTAAAAGGACAATTCAGACAATGGAAGACATGCTTAGAGCTTGTGTAATTGATTTCGGAGGTAATTGGGATGATCACTTACCATTAATAGAATTTTCTTATAACAACAGTTATCACACAAGTATCAATGCTGCACCATTCGAAGCACTTTATAGACGAAAGTGCCGAACCCCAGTCTGTTGGGCAGAAATTGGAGAAAAGCAACTATCTGGACCCGAGATAGTGCAGGAAACAACCGACAAGATCGTTCAAGTCAAGGAACGACTGAAGGTAGCACGTGATCGACAAAAGAGCTATGCAGATAACAGACGCAAGCCGTTGGAATTTCAGGTAGGAGATAAAGTATTGTTGAAAGTATCTCCTTGGAAAGGAGTGGTACGATTCATCAAGAGGGGAAAGCTAAGTCCCAGATATGTTGGACCTTTTGAGATTATTAGAAGAATATGACCTGTAGCCTATCAGCTACAATTGCTAGAGGAAATGGTAGGAATAAATGATGTGTTTCATATATCTAATCTCAAGAAATGCTTAGCTGATGAATCACTGGTGGTACCTCTAAAGGATATAGAGGTAAACGAACAACTCAAGTTTGTAGAAAGGCCTCTACAGATTGAAGACAGGAAAGTTAAGAACCTCAAGCACAAGAGATTAGTTCTGGTCAAAGTAAAGTGGGACTCCAAAAGAGGACCATAGTATACATGGGAACTTGAATCAGAAATGCAAAGGAAATATCCACACTTGTTCCAGTAGATCTCGAGGACGAGCTCTAAAACAAGGTGGGGAGGATATAACAACCCTCCAGAATATGTTTCCGACACCCTAAAAATATTTAAAATATCCCAATATGTCCTAAAATACCCCCCATATATGAAAACGGACTCTGAATACCTTTAATATTATTAAAATTAATTAAAAATCAATTTTTGGGGCTGTCGCGGGTCGCGTAGACCCCTTAGGAATCTTACGCGGGCCGCGAGCGATCATCGACGCAGCGAAACCTTGAGCCGACACGTGTCGTGATCGTGTTAAGGCTAGGGGTGGTGACCGGTCAAGGCTAAGGTCTACGCCCCTATGTCGCGGGCCGTGTAGACCTAAGCCAAAGCTTACGCGGGCCGCATGGATCACAAAATCAGGCCCTATAAATTGGAGATCTCGGCCTTCAGTCCCGAATCGCACCAAAACTTTCTTTCTCTCTCAATTTTCACATAGTAGGCGTTATACTCGGGTATAATACCCCCCTAAATAACGAAGTTCTGCTCCGTTGTAAGTATCATAACTCCTGGATACGTATTAGATATGCTGCCCGATTGATCTAGGGTTCCGTAACGGCTGTCGTGGTTCTGCCTGACGTAGTCGTTGGAATGCCGTCTCGGGGAGGGTATTACTAATGTTAATATGGGTTATTATACTAACATGTATGCGTTTGTGTAAATTATAGATAATTCTCAGGAAATCCTTACAGAAAACCTAAGACAGCAATGTGAGTAATCTCCTTTTTGTAAACAGTTTTTACAAAAACCTTAACTATTTTACAATGCAATTTAGCAGTGATTGAGTCTTTGTAATTCTACGATTACTGCCGGTATGTTGGGGTTTTGTATACAAAATGTGAGACACGTTACCATTGGACGAAGAGTTAGCCAATGTGTGATATGACCCACCAGTCAGGATTGACAGTACTGAATGAGTAATTGGGTAGATGTAAACATTGTAATCGCTCTCAATACTGTTTAAATTAAATTAACATTTCTTGATAAAACTGGGATTCACTCACCAGTATTTCCCACTGACAAATTGTTTTTAAAACGCGTTTCAGGTAACACAATGTGAAAGCCAATTAGAAGCCAGCTGGACAGCACTAAAGGCTTGGAAAAGTGGCTATAAAAGTTACCTAAATAAAGAAGGCGTTTTATTTCAATAAAATGGGATTTATCCCTATAAATCAGTTTGTAATGAAAAATTGGGTTTCATCCCAATATGTTTATTAATATAAAATATGGTGTTTTACTCTGATAAAATATTTCCTAACTACGGTCCTGATGTAATTTCCTTTCCCAAATTAATAAACACCGATACCACCGACACTGAGTTCGCGGCCGCCTGTTCCCGGGACAGATAGGGGGCGGGGGTTGCGACATTGGGCTAATTTAAGGTGTTTCAAATTCAAGTGTTGTTGGACTGCGTTGTTCCTATTTTAGGTTTATGTGACAAGTTAAGTCATTATCAACCGTAAATTAGGGAACTGAGTTTTGTAAAAATTCCGCATTCGGTTGAAGATTTGTATGTAGGAGATTATAAGGTAATGTTTGCATTTTGTTTTTTATTATAAGGTTATTACAAAGGCCTGTGGGTTTGATTGACAATAATCAGTAGAACAACCATCAAGTCTGGGCTCGTGCCATTGGTGTGTCTATCATTGATTTTTCGATTTGTGTTTCATGTTTGTTATTGTTATAGCTGAAGATGGGATGGTTGTGATCGAAAGGTTTAACATTTTAGATTTGGTTGGTTAGTTTGTTAAGAGAACTTGTATGTGGTATTGACGAGGGATAAACCAGAGAAAATAGAGCCAAGAGGCTAGGATGCTTTGGAAAAGAAACCATAAGTGGTGATTACTCTTGCTTTGATGAGGAACGTTGCTTTCGATGGTATGGAGGAAACCATAGTTTGTGGCATGATGAGGGCTCTATCAAGCATGTTAGAAAATTCATTTGTGGTTAAGGTGTTCTTGTTGCTGAGGTTAAGATGATAGAAGTTAAAAAGGGAAGCTTAGTGGCAATTCATGTATTCTCATTCGGATGATCAACCAGTTAGAGTTTAAGTTAAGTGATCATGTTTGATCATAGAAACCCTTGCTACCGCTTATTTCCAAAATCGAGCGCTCCGTAGTTGGCTGTAACAATGAGTGTTATTTTTTGTTCGATGGTAGAACAATGGTCCTTGTGGTGACCAAGGAGTGGAACAAAACACTAGCGATGGTAGTTCAATAGCGATGTGGTTAGATTGGAAAAGCATCATCAAGAGCATTTTTGGGTAATTTTGATTGATCAACGACAAAGATTTCGATAAGTTTCTACCGAAACATGTTTGAGCGCATAAAAAATTCAATCTAGGAAAGACTTTGAACTCAAGATCGGTTCTCTTCAACCCTAACAAAAAAGTCTATTAGCACACAACTAGTTTTTTTTTGGTAGAAGTAATCCGACAAATAGCGTAAGAAATGAAAACCACTAGTGGCAGGTTTTTCGTTCAACAATTAGGGTAAAAGAATGCATAGGGGCTAGTTTTTCATTTGTAGGTCGGTAACAGGTGGTTTGAACCAGGAAGTAATAGGAGTAGAAGGGGTTGATCAAGGATTGTTTTTTTTTGGGAAAAGAACGAAGACAAGGACAATATGAAGATTAAGAGGGGATCTAATCATGATAAATTCAAATTGTTAGGTTGATGCTTTGGCAATCGCAAATCAAGGTGTTTGAATCTAGATATAGGTTACAATTTAATGTTTAAATTGTCATGGTTATCGTATTTTCATTTTATTTAGTTTATTGGTTTCCTTACTGGAGTAGGTTACTTGTTCTTGAAGGGGTTGTTTAGCTGTAAGGTAAAATTACATATATCCCTAATTAACATCATTAATTTCATATATACCCAACCCATGTCACACCCCAACCGATGGCGGAATCATCGGGGCGCGGCACTAGGCGAATCAGATTGCTCAAGAGAATCCATAACAACTATATTGCGACAGTATTTAATGCGTTCATTATCCCATACTAATAAACAATACAATCACATAAGTTATCACAGATTTCTTGTCCTCTCGAACAATACAAATCCGACAACCTAGATTTTAGGTGAGTTTCTAGACTTCCTAGCTTGATTTGATGTAGACCGCGACTAAACCTGCAACATACGTTAAAATAATGTCAATACAAAAGTATTGGCGAGTATACAGGTTTGATATGTAATAGTGTAATAGATAAAAGTTGCGAATTTCCACATACATAAACGTAATACAAGACATATATACTCACAAAACTGATACTACCAGCTAAGTCCTCGAGCTGCGATTGAGATTTGCTAAACTAGACCCCGTCGGGCGCAATAGTACTATACTAGTCATGGTGGGACGTCGCGAGTATAAGTCCTAGCACATATGTAACTAGCATCACGTATAACTATGCACGTAAGTCATTCGCAAGTGATAAGTAGTTTAAGCATTTGATGTATTTCGATTTGATAGCAACGTATGTTACACCCAAAAGTGCAAAAGCGAAAAGGGTTCAAGTATACTCACAGTTGGTGTTCGGCAAGCAAACACAACTTGATTGGATTGATGGGAGCGCGTCTGAGATTAGCCTGGTTACAGTTTGATAGCGTAAGCGTCGAACAGTGCGTTAAACAGTGGCGAATGAACCAAGTGTCGAATGGCAATCCGATCGGATGGCAATCTGATCGGATGGCCAGTCGATCGGGTGGCAATCCATTCGGATGGTCATCCGATCGGATGACCGTTCGATTGGATTGCCGCCTTGGTTGGTGATGAGGTGTTTGTGTATGATGGTTGCCCTTTTGAAGTTTTCGTTGTAGCATTTTGAAAACAGAGAAGTATCTCTACCTTTCAGGTCGGTCGATCGAACGGCCGGTCGATCGGGTGGCAACTCGATCGGGTGGCTGTTCGGTCGTACGGTGAACCGATCGGCAAGCCACTTTGGTTGATGATAAGCTCACAGCAGACTGGTCGCTCGATCGGGTGGTAGTCCGATCAGGTGACACTCCGTTGGAACTGATGTGCAACGAAGATTTATAAAACGTTTAAGTGTTGAGGATCCAAAGTCAGCCGATCGGATGGTCGTTCGATCGGACGGCAATCCGATCGGATGGCAATCCATTCGTCATTCAGATCCTTGAATGTTTGAGAATTGTTTAAGTCTTGATACCAAGTGCAATCCGATCAGATTGCGGTTCGATCGGGTGGCAGTCCGATCGGGCGGTAATCCGATCGGACGGCAATCCGTCCAGTAGCCTGATCATTTCACAACTTGTTTATTTTGTTAAGTTTCCGCGATTTGGTCGTGACGGTACGACTACGAGCTAAACAATGGAAACCCCACCGAGTCCAAGTCATTGGATCGGATGGGAATCACCCCGTCCGATCAGTTAACTGTTCTCGACGGTTATTCGTGTTCAACACGATAAGCTGGTCATCTTGTTGATAGGAACTAGTTCTCAAACCGACACTTCACTAGAGACAGAGTAGAAGGTCTGTACGAGCTCTGTTGCTACCGGTTTTGAGTGAAAAGTTAAGAAAGTTTGAAGAAAAGCTTAGAAAATTTAGATTTGGCTTAGATTTTAGGTGAGATTGGTGTTTATACACCGTGGAATTTATCAGATCTGGACTGTTCTTGATGAGATGAGGTCATACTTCATTATTCCTAAGAACTCCATGATGACATCACCTTAGAACGGCTCAAATCCAAAGATCTAGCGGTGGAAAAGTGAGATCTGATGGTGAAAAAGATGAAGAAGTGTGTGTAGATCATAGAAGTACAAGAATTGAGGTAGAAAACTTACAAGAATCGCGAGAAATCGAGAGGAAGTAGCCCCAAAGCGTGCTGGTCAAGTGGGAGCTGTCACATCACTGTTCAAGTGATGTGACAAGGGCTATTTATAGGTGAAGAGGAGAAAAGGGAAAGGGAGTGCCATGGATCGGATGACTGTCCGATCGGGTGGCTGTCCGATCGGATGGCCACCCGATCGAGTGGTCACTCGATCGGTGGTCTCCGGCGAATGGCGTTTCGATGTTTCGTTTTGTTCGTTAAGCGTCGTGATTTGTTTATTCACACATAACCACACATTTATATCTGTATATTTATTATAATTAGTCACAAAAGGTCGTATATACGTATTCACATTCACCAGTTTAATTTGCGATAATCGGGTTTCATTTCGAATATGCGTTACTTGCGACACATCACGGCTATCGAGGAGGGTAGAATAGGTCCTCACTCAACGTCATCGTGAGTGTTAGTATGTATTATGTGACGTGTTATGCCACAATGATCGTCGAGGCACTACTCACTCGTATTGCCATCATCGTTACGACGGCCGATGGGTTAGTACGCACTCGTAGAGTCATTGTTAGCTTTAATGTTTGCGTTGATGTATTATGCGAAAATAGCGTTGTAATAGCGATAAAATATGCGTAATATGCGAATATACTGCGAAATAGCGATGTATGCGATATAGCTACATTATGATCCGAATCTCTGGTGCTAGGCGTAACGAGTATAGCGAGTGGTAACAACGCACGAACGTGCGGGTTGTTACAGTCTCCCCTGCTTTAGGAAATTTTGTCCCGAAATTAATCCATAAGAAGGGTTACGAGAGTTGATGCGAGTGAGAGTAGCGATTGAAAGCGTCAGAAGAAGCGAGCGATCGATTGAAATTCCACAAGCGAGCGTGTTGCGATGACTGGCGATGGCAGCGAGTATAGCAATTCGTATACAAAAGATGGCAACACACAAAAAGCGGTCCAAAAGCGTCCTGAATTCTCAAAAAATTGATTAACTCGAAAAGGGTTGAAGAAACTTGTTTATGATAAATCTTCCCATAGTGCGGCGTTAAACTGTTTCGATGTTCACACCAGCGCTATGAGTGGGGTTTTATTAGGTTACTAAAAGATTTTAGTGTGTAAAAACTCGTTTTACGAGATTTTCTCGTTACGCGGCAGTAACTTAAGTCGATTGTCACACCATCGTTACAAGATAATCTCGTTTTGTACAAAGGTTTCTATCAATTTTTAGAAAAGTTTTGTAAGGAGAGCTTTGTTTACACAAAAGGTTTAAATAATATCAAGATTTTAAAATTTGAAGTCGGCCCCGCATGGCACCTTCCCACGAAAGTTCGACAATATGGCTAAAACGCTTATATATAGGAAGTACCAGCGGCGTATCCACCATGTTTTAGCCACATGGTTTCCGTCCCGTGAGGCAGTGTCATGTGTGTCGACACAGTACCGATAGAGCTCGATTCCCTCGGTCCAAGCGAAAGAGGCTCGGGCCAAGTGTAAGAGAGAGATTGAGCGAACTGAGCGATGAGGTCGTTTACGAACTCAGTTCAGCAATGCAAGTGAGAGGGATGGCGGTTTGCGATAAGCGAAAAGCGATGAGCGATAGCGACAACCGTCGAGCGATAAGCGACGATTATTGCGATGCCAGCGATGGTGATATGCGCGATTAATGCGATTGGATTGGATTGGATTGATCAACACCACAAAATTCAACTAACATTAGACCCCACATGGACTTTTTCCACGAAAGTCTGCTGATATGGTTAAATCACTTATATATAGGAAGTACCAGCGGCGTATCCACCATGCTTTAACCATATGAGTTTTGTCCCGTGAAGCGAGGTCATGTGTGCTAACTTTAACACAGATAACACAGATAACGGTAAGCGATAGCGATAGGCGACGAGCGATTGATCAATACACAACAAGCGATACAGCGATGAACACAATAAGCGATAGCGATTCACATGATAGGCGATAGCGATTCACATGATAGGCGGTAGCGATTGCGAGATAGATTTTTGCGATAAAGAGATTTAATTAACTTCGGATAGAATCACAAATTTTAACTATCGTTGCGCCCCACATGGCATCTTTCCACGAAAGTTTGCTAATATGGCTAAAACACTTATATATAGGAAGTACCGGCGGCGTATCCACCATGTTTTATCCAAACTAGATCTGTTTCGTGAATCGATGTCATGTGTGCCAACATACACCAGTAGCGGTAAGCGTTAGAAGCGATAAGCGATGTGAGTATCGAAGTGATGAGATCGATAGATGCGTTAAGCGTTAAAGTGTTGCGAGGGTGACGTGCGTTAGATTCCAGCGAAATTGCGATTGAGTTGCGATTAAAGACTTACGACCAGTCTTGCGTCGATGCAATTGCCCTGCGGGGGTAGACTCTCCAGAGTCCATCGATGAGGCATTTGCATTGCGTTTGCAGACTTACTACAAGTCTCGCGATGATGTGATGTAATTGTTACGCCTTGCGAATGAGTGCAGTGTGTCGAAAATTACCATAATAGTATAGGTCTAAATAACGTTCAACTCCACGTGGCACTTTCTTCACGAGACTTTGGTAGTATGGCAAAGCACACCTTGCTTTACCCCTACTACTTGCATCCCGTGAATAGGTGTCGCACTTTGTTGACATGGTCAAGACGCTTATATATAGGAAGTACCAGCGGCGTATCCACCACGCTCGACCATGCTTTTAACGTTATGGCACCATTAGAACTCACTACGATCTCCGTGCACTGACCAGAATAATCCCGTGTGCACCCGTGATTAGTCGTTCCTTGCATGCTTATCGTACCTTATTCTAAGAGTGTAGTAAGGGTAAAACACATTATATCGTGATATAATATATAGCATGTGTGTGATTCCAGATTAAGTGCGATGACGAGAGAGGAAGCGAGAGATAAATGGAGTCCACATTGCGTCGAAAATAGAACAAATTCAACACATAAAATAAACTAACGGCGAAAATCGTAGCATTACTACAACATTGTAAACATGACAAATAATGCTGTGGAGGACTTTTGCGGAGACTGCGATCATTGCTGGGATTCCTCAAGTCTGCGGTCCCGTGCGGCAGTTCTGGGTAAAATGACCATACCAGTTGCAATTGTCGTAATAGCGACAGTTAGCTCCTAGTGGGTGATGATACGTACACATGAGACACAGGGGATGGCTTCTGGTGTAGGCGCGCTTCTCCAGAACGGGAGAAAATCATAGCGGTGTGGGGTTTAGAAGTTCATCCACGCTTGGTTCCTTTCGCTTGTGGCTGAGCTCGTTGCGATCCTGAGATGAGGTGCCGTTGTCGTTGGAGGATTCGTCTGATGATTCGCTGGAGACATCGTCGGAGAAATCGTCAGAAGAATCATCGGTAGATTCGTTGGAAGAATCGTCGGATGAGTCGATGATGATTGCTTGATGAGCTTGTTTGACAGGATTCTTGGAGAAGAATCCGTCCAAGATTCGTTTGTCGTTGATTTCTGCGGCTAAGCGGTAGGTTTCTTTGATGGTAGCAGGTCTTGCAGCTTCGACAAAATTGCCCACACATTCAGGCAAGCCGCGAATATACTTCGTGATGGCTTTTTCTGAAGTGTTGACTTGACTTGCGCAGATTATGCTAAGCTGTTTGAACCGTGCAGTGTAGCCAGTATTGTCACCTCCGACTTGCTTGATTTTCCAAAATTCGTCTTCTAGCTTCTGGACTTCATGGGGAGGGCAGTACTCTTTCTTCATGAGCTCTTTCAGCTCATTCCAAGAGAGGGCATAAGCCGCGGAGATCCCACGTTTGTTACGTTCAGCTGTCCACCAGTCGAGTGCTAGCGATTGAAATACTCCGGTAGCGCAAGTAGTACGAAATCCATCGGGACACCCACTCTTACGGAGGGTAACTTCGATAGATTCGAACCACTGGAGTAGTTGGGACACACCTCCTTCACCCGTGAAAACCATCAGGTTACAGGCTTTGAAGTGCTTGTAGAGGAAAGCAGATTGCGACGCTTTTGTCTTAATGTATTCCGAGGTTCGAGAGTTACTGAGAGAGTGCACTTGAGCGACAATTTGAGGAATGACCTTGGCCACTTCCCTGACCACAAGCGAGGCAATCCTCTTCTCGGCGCTTCGTTTGGCTTTTCTCCTAGCTTTTCGTCTCGAGATAGAGTCATTGGAAGGCATCTAGACAGAGAGAGATTTGGAGTGAGATTCGATCATAATGATTTTTGAGTTTGTGATGCGATCGAGCGCGATCAAAACTTGTTGCGAGTAATATAATAGACTTCGCATAGGAGCCACATAGGAGACACGAAATTCCTAAGTTCCCACACAATTGATTTGCTTGTATATATATAATTAGTTGTAGTTTATGCTTACCCACATACACGTCGGGATATAATGCACGAGGACGCGTTGAGGGGAGAAAGCGAAAGCGAGGAATTAAACACTTGTTTTGCTGCGAACGTTCGGTTTTCATTTTAGATTGCGATGGCTGTGCGAGTTGTGCGTTTTACGAAAATAGGGAGCGAAAATCAAGAAATCGATAAAGCATAAAGTTTAAATTGTAAACACACAAGCGTAAATAGATTCCATAAAGCATAAAATCGGCGAGTCGTATGCTAAAGAAGTAGATAGAGTGCCTCGGGTGTTTAGGAGTCGACTACCCAAGGTAACCCAACTATACCCAACAAGTTCGTGCACGTGCGTTGCCCTAGAAGACTCATAATTCCACTGGGATACAGCTCATGGCATTCGTCTTCCTAGTCATCGCGTGGCCCGAGTTATCGTTATAGCCGAGTCCTTGGTGAGAGCTTTTCAGAACCATTTTATAGAGAGTGGAACGGTTTATTAAGATACGGGTTTCACCCCTGACTTAATAACTTTGCTCCTAACTGTGGTTGTGCTCTTCGAATAAATTCGGGAGTTCCACTGGTTTTTGAAATGGAGGCTTTCGCTGAGATATGGACGTCACTCCTAGTTCAACGGAAGGTTCTCGTGTTAGAAAAAAATGTGCTGAGTGAGCGATCTTGTCGAGAGTTCTTGGTTTTCATGCCTGATCTCGACAGGACCACTCGGTTGTGTTACGCGAATATTTTCAAAAACGCGTGTATTGTGTTAGCCTTAGGAAAGGCCAAGTAACATTCCAGCCTTAGGAAAGGCTCTTCGCGTGAAGTTGTAGTATGCGGTGTTCACGCAAAGTTGTATCTTTTAGCGAATTCGAACGAGAGTATCAAGTAGGCCCGTACAATCTCCTAGTGGGTTCGTACGAGTCGGCCCATTGGTACTTAGACTATAGACTAGGTTGTTTCTAAGACATCTACCCGGACTAGGTCAAGTCTAGCCTAATTCCCTATAGTTATGGATCTGATACCAATCTGTCACACCCCAACCGATGGCGGAATCATCGGGGCGCGGCACTAGGCGAATCAGATTGCTCAAGAGAATCCATAACAACTATATTGCGACAGTATTTAATGCGTTCATTATCCCATACTAATAAACAATACAATCACATAAGTTATCACAGATTTCTTGTCCTCTTGAACAATACAAATCCGACAACCTAGATTTTAGGTGAGTTTCTAGACTTCCTAGCTTGATTTGATGTAGACCGCGACTAAACCTGCAACATACGTTAAAATAATGTCAATACAAAAGTATTGGCGAGTATACAGGTTTGATATGTAATAGTGTAATAGATAAAAGTTGCGAATTTCCACATACATAAACGTAATACAAGACATATATACTCACAAAACTGATACTACCAACTAAGTCCTCGAGCTGCGATTGCGATTTGCTAAACTAGACCCCGTCGGGCGCAATAGTACTATACTAGTCATGGTGGGACGTCGCGAGTATAAGTCCTAGCACATATGTAACTAGCATCACGTATAACTATGCACGTAAGTCATTCGCAAGTGATAAGTAGTTTAAGCATTTGATGTATTTTGATTTGATAGCAACGTATGTTACACCCAAAAGTGCAAAAGCGAAAAGGGTTGAAGTATATTCACAGTTGGTGTTCGGCAAGCAAACACAACTTGATTGGATTGATGGGATCGCGTCTGAGATTAGCCTGGTTACAGTTTGATAGCGTAAGCATCGAACAGTGCGTTAAACGGTGGCGAGTGAACCAAGTGTCGAATGGCAATCCGATAGGATGGCAATCTGATCGGATGGCCAGTCGATCGGGTGGCAATCCGTTCGGATGGTCATCCGATCGGATGACCGTTCGATTGGATAGTCTCCTTGGTTGGTGATGAGGTGTTTGTGTATGATGGTTGGCCTTTTGAAGTTTTCGTTGTAGCATTTTGAAAACAGAGAAGTATCTCTACCTTTCAGGTCGATCGATCGAACGGCCGGTCGATCGGGTGGCAACTCGATCGGGTGGCTGTTCGGTCGGACGGTGATCCGATCGGCAAGACACTTTGGTTGATGATAAGCTCACAGCAGACTGGTCACTCGATCGGGTGGTAGTCCGATCGGGTGACACTCTGTTGGAACTGATGTGCAACGAAGATTTGTAAAACGTTTAAGTGTTGAGGATCCAAAGTCAGCCGATCGGATGGTCGTTCGATCGGACGGCAATCCGATCGGACAGCAATCCGTTCGTCATTCAGATCCTTGAATGTTTGAGAATTGTTTAAGTCTTGATACCAAGTGCAATCCGATCGGATTGCGGTTCGATCGGGTGGCAGTCCGATCGGGCGGTAATCCGATCGGACGACAATTCGCCCCGCAGCCTGATCATTTCACAACTTGTTTATTTTGTTAAGTTTCTGCGATTTGGTCGAGACGGTATGACTACGAGCTAAACAATGGAAACCCCACCGAGTCCAAGTCATTAGATCGGATGGGAATCACCCCGTCTGATCAGTTAACTGTTCTCGAAGGTTATTCGTGTTCAACACGATAAGCCGGTCATCTCGTTGATAGGAACCAGTTCTCAAACCGACACTTCACTAGAGACAGAGTAGAATGTCTGTACGAGCTCTGTTGCTACCGGTTTTGAGTGAAAAATTAAGAAAGTTTGAAGAAAAGCTTAGAAAACTTAGATTTGGCTTAGATTTTAGGTGAGATTAGTGTTTATACACCATGGAATCTATCAGATCTGGACTGTTCTTGATGAAATGAGGTCACACTTCATTATTCCTAAGAACTCCATGATGACATCACCTTAGAACGGCTCAAATCCGAAGATCTAGCGGTGGAAAAGTGAGATCTGATGCTGAAAAAGATGAAGAAGTGTGTGTAGATCGTAGAAGTACAAGAATTGAGGTAGAAAACTTGCAAGAATCGCGAGAAATCGAGAGGAAGTAGCCCCAAAGCGTGCTGGTCGAGTGGGAGCTGTCACATCACTGTTCAAGTGATGTGACAAGGGCTATTTATAGGTGAAGAGGAGAAAAGGGAAAGGGAGTGCCATGGATCAGATGACTGTCCGATCGGGTGGCTGTCCGATCGGGTGGCTGTCCGATCGGATGGCCACCCGATCGACTGGTCACTCGATCGGTGGTCTCCGGCGAATGGCGTTTCGATGTTTCGTTTTGTTCGTTAAGCGTCGTGATTTGTTTATTCACACATAACCACACATTTATATCTGTATATTTATTATAATTAGTCACAAAAGGTCGTATATACGTATTCACATTCACCAGTTTACTTTGCGATAATCGGGTTTCGTTTCGAATATGCGTTACTTGCGACACATCACGGCTATCGAGGAGGGTAGAATAGGTCCTCACTCAAAGTCATCGTGAGTTTTAGTATGTATTATGTGACGTATTATGCCACAATGATCGTCGAGGCACTACTCACTCGTATTGCCATTATCGTCACGACGGCTGATGGGGTAGTACGCACTCGTAGAGTCATTGTTAGCTTTAATGTTTGCGTTGATGTATTATGCGAAAATAGCGTTGTAATAGAGATAAAATATGCGTAATATGCGAATATACTGCGAAATAGCGATGTATGCGATATAGCTACATTATGATCCGAATCTCTGGTGCTAGGCGTAACGAGTATAGCGAGTGGTAACAACGCACGAACGTGCGGGTTGTTACAACCCAAACCTAAAATTACATATATCTCATCCTTAATAAATGTTTACATAATGATAGATATAACCCATCTCAAAATTAAACAACCCATCTGTATGACTATTCAAACTCCATTCTATCTCATTCCAAATAATTCTCCCAAACCCAAACCTATGATTCCAGCTATATTCACTTTGGTGATTCTTCCTAGTCCTTTGTTGGTTAATGATTTTGTTGGGTTTGGTGGATGTTCTTCTTGAGGTGTGTTAATTTGTTTTGTGATATTATTCTTTAGATTTGTTCTTTGAGATGTGTTTGTATTGTTTGTGAGATTTCATCCAAATGCTTTTTAAGTTTGAACTAAATATAATAAAAGCAAACCAATCCTGCTATGTTTGATTTACTTACAATTGATAAGCTTTAAGCATAGAAAGACTGTTCCTGTTGGTGTGTGTTATGTGTGTTCGCCACTGTACAAATAGGCTAGATAGAGCGTGTGTTGAATATTGTATAGGTTAATGTTTTTAGGGGCGCATGACATGAACATGCACTGGAGTCGTACATGACCAGGAGTCCTACGCACGTTGGAGTCCTACGCAAAAGTTTTGGATTTGAGATGAGAGAACCTGTGTTGCCTCTCCTAGTTTTAGTTTTTAATGATGTATGCTCTTTCGGTACATTTTGGTAGCTAATACAAACCGGCCAACTTGAACATTATGCTGTTGAAATTTCTACCGAATTAGTATTTTATCAAACTTTCGTCTAAACACATTGGATCCAGCACTTGTAGATCCATTCAATTGTTGGATTGTTTAGTGAAGGCCTTTTGGACTTCTGTTGATTTGGATGGAGGGCCCCTTTACTATGTGTTGGATTCATTTTTTTTACTTGTGTGTTGATTCGCTTTCGCATGCCACTAAGTGGTATTAGAGCTTTGGCACGTTGTCTACACACATTTCTTTAATAAAACGGTTTTGCACTAATATATGATTCACAATTTTGATTTGTAAATCCCATTTTGAAATCAGAAGCAGCGATTAGGGTTTGGTGTTGCTGATTTTTTTTATCATCAACTAGAATTACCAAATAACTCTTGAAAATCGTTGGTCATGAAGATTTAAGGCACTATGATCAATTTGTTAGGGTGTATTTTGTGAAATCAAAGTTGGAGAACCTTGAAGCCGGGAGTTTAATTCGAAGATCAAGAGTAATTAAGGAATTAGTTTGTTAGTTTTGTAAGATCTAGATCAAAGAGTAAGTAAGGGTTGGCTACGATCAGCAATCCGATTGAGCGGCTAGACAAACCTTTTTTTTGGACTCACTGTCGTTTTGTGTCCGAGATCGAGCTCATCATAATTAGGGTTGTAGCTGTGGAACCTTTGATAATCGTTGAGGTGAGTCATCTGACACTAGCGTTTCGATTGTCAATATTAATTGTTAGGAGTCGTTTGGGGTACTAGGTTGTTGTGAGATTGTTAGATTGTTTTGTTGGGTCAACTGGTTAATTGATCAGGATTACTAGCCGGAATGTGTGATGATCTTGTTTTAAGAAGGTACACTGAAACCTAAAGAGGGGGGGATAATTTCTTATTGTTGGGCTAGACCGTCGCCTAGCATGTTAGGCCGATTAAGTAAATGGCCTTGGGTTAAAAGCTTTGTTGATTAAATCGTAAGAATAAGAAGTTAGTTGGGCTAATTTAAGTTATTTCAAATTCAAGTGTTGTTGGACTGCTTTGTTCCTATTTTAGGTTTATGTTACAAGTTCAGTTCTTTTACTATTGATTATCAACCATAAATTAGGGAACCGAGTTTTGTAAATATTCAGCATTCGGTTGAAGATTTGTATGTAGGAGATCATAAGGTAATGTTTGCATTTTGTTTTTGATTATAAGGTTATTGCAAAGGCCTGTGGGTTTGATTGACAATATTCAGTAGAACAAAAATCAAGTATGGGCTCGTGCCATCGGTGTGTCTGTCATTGGTTTTTCGATTTGTGTTTCATGTTTGTTATTGTTATAGTTGAAGACGGGATGGTTGTGATCGAAAGGTTTAACATTTTGGATTCGGTTGGATGGTTTGTTAAGAGAACTTGTATGTGGTATTGACGAGGGATAAACCAGAGAAAATAGAGCCAAGAGGATAGGATGCTTTGGAAAAGAAACCAAAAGTGGTGATTACAAGAACGTTGCTTTCGATGGTATAGAGGAAACTATAGTTGTTGGCATGATGAGGGATCTATCAAGCATTTTAGAAAATTCATTTGTGGTTAAGGTGTCACACCCCGACCACGTGGAACATACAAAACATGGCGGAAACATCGGGGCGTGTTGCAACAGAATTAATGTTTCATAACCATGGATATCAAAAGTGTTTCGTTTTATTAATCATTGAACAATTACATCATTTGGAAATCTAAATACACAATTTAAACGTAATCTATCATTGTTATTTAGTCACTAAGGCCTTGTCCAGTCCTATGTGAGCATGCATCTTATCAATCGATACCATTCAACAATACCTGAAACATATGTGAAAACGAGGTCAGCAAAGAAATGCTGGCGAGTACATAGGTTTTGTAGGAGTGTCGAAATCATGGCTAGTTTAGATGTTGCAATACTTTATTTAAAAACCTTGTTTTGAAAAGAGTATAATATTGCAACTTAATTAACCAACTCGAATCAAGCGGGTTATAATTTGTAAAACCTCGTAGCCATGACTCTTAACCCGAAAACATTTGTTTTAGTAAATTATTTGGAAAAACAATGATAAGTTCAGGTGATATGTATAACTAAGAGAATAATGCATGATTAAATGAATAACCATGTAATAATGAGTTTGTATAAGATAAGTTGTTTGTAAATAAATGTCTTGTGAAAAGTATGTTACTTGTATAAAATGTTCTATGTCTCGAGCTGAAATGATTCAAATAACACTACAATATGTAATACCATACAAACACTTATATATAGGAAGTACCAGCGGCGTATCCACCATGCTTGTATCATATTACACACGCATTGTTACTTAATCACTTAATCCAAACCAAACCACCAAAGTAATGTTCATGCCCAATGTAAAACATGTAATATGTAAACAAAACCCAATCGTATATCGCTTTGAAGCCAATCGTTTACCCAATCGTTACCCAATCGTTAAAACATCGTGTGAAAACCCTATCGTTAATCGTTTAATTCGTTTTAGGTCGTGAAACTACTTATGTGGTCGTCTCGCTAATAACATCCAAACCTTCGTGACTCATCAATCGTAGCTTCTCGTTTTCGCATTAACAAACCTCCATAGGGTAAGTTAATGTTTCAGATTCAGTCGCTACCTACCATTGCCCACACATAACCACGGGAGTAGTAAATAACGGGATTTGTCAGATCCTATGGTACCATAACCTAATACTGGTCGGCCTGATCATTGCTAATGAATGTCATCGGTTATGTAAACTACAACCAAACAAGTTTGTTCACTTTTTGAAATTGTTATTAGTTTTTGAAATCATTGTATTCGTTCTTGAAATCATTGTTAGCGTTCTTGAAATAATTGTTATTGTTCTTGAAACCACATTGTAATTGTTCTTGAAACCACATTGTAATTGTTCTTGAAACTATTGTAATTGTTCTTAAAACCACATTGTGATTGTTCTTGAAACTATTGATAAAACATTTAGTACATATGAGTCACCCCAAAACATTTGGAAAACAGTAAAAGAGGGGAATAATGTACTCGCCTGAGAATGCTTGGAGGTCTTGAACAACAACCAAACAAAGCTTGAGGGAGCACGGAATCAATCGGCAACCTAAAACTATATAAATAAACCGGATCTAAATCGGGAGATCGGATAGGATGAGGCTTGGTAAACCAAACGAGTTTTGGAACTCATATGATATGGTTTAACAAGACCTACATACTACAATGAAACCAAACCTAAGTGCTATCGACCCACCGCGGCCCATTACGACCCGTTTAGGTAGCTTATGCTACTTTAACGCGTCGTTCGCGTGAAACGCGTTCGGACCGCCTAACTAGTCCTATGACAAGTGTTATATGCCTAAACATGTTACTTAATCAGTTATGTGACAAAAGTTTAGGTTACATATGCTTAATTACCAATTATACATGAAAAGGGTATTCTGGTAATTTACCTAAGGCATATAAACTACCTATCATACAACTACTTAAACGATGTGACCATAGGGTATAACCTCGGAAGGTTATTCCCTACCTACTATGGTCACCTAATGTATTTGGTCGGATCCTAATGATCGACCAAATGGGTCGAGTTCGAAGGTATAGGCGATTTATCAGATCGCCTACCCTACGACTCTAGACAACGTGGTAATCAGTGGGCATAGTCCCAAGGGACTATGACCAACGTGATTACACTCACGTTGCGAAGTTCAAACGAACTTCGCATTGACCATTACTGGTCAACGCTGAAAGTCAAACAAAGTTTGACTTTCTGACTCGAAAAGCAGTAAAAATAAGGAAAAGAACGAAAGAATACTTACCCAGGGTCCCCGAATGCTAATCCCGATTCGAGAATCTCAGGTATGAAACAATGGTTTCAACTTAGAGTTTCTAAAATCAGAATTCTAGTGCATTTGAAGTAATGGGGGGTGGGGTATTTATAGTATTCGGGTAACCGTTGAGATCGTTTCTTGGAAAAGGGGAAACGATCAAGGCCGTACATGTGTTGGAATGTTGTGGTGGCTAAATCTTGATCTTATCTTGCTGATTAGGCAAGTTTAAAACATGTGGATGGGGTTTAATCAGCTGCAAGTTGCAAAAACAAACATTGAATCTGGTCTGAAGGTGCCATGCGGCCCGCTTTAGATTCAAGCAAACACAATGCGGGCCGCTTTGGCCTGTCTGATCAGCAAACTTGTTTCAGAAATGACAGTTTCAGTCCCTGCACGTGTTTAAGGCCTTTTCCGACACTTCTAAGGCCCGTAAAGCCAACTTTAAGGCCCTAAAATGTTGCCTAAACATTGTGGACATGAAAGATGTTCAAAAATATGCCGGGTGATGGTTCGTTTGGTCGTACGAACGCGATGTTCGCTTAATTACGACGGAATGCGCATAAGCGCGAAAAACGATCCAAATGACGCAACGAATGGATTTTTCTTAAAGCGAACACTAAAATATAATGTAGTCATGCTTACATAAATTTTTGGGTGTCCGGATGTATTCAGAACGTAAGTTATGCGTAAAAATGCAAACTTGTGCACTTTTTGACACTTTTAGTCCCTGAATGACACAAAAGTTTATTTTAGCATACCTAACACCTCAAAGCCTATTTCTAAACTATGTGAAGGATATTTATGGTATGTTTAACTTATGGTCATGTTCCGGAAGGTCTGTTACAGTTCAAATTGGCATACTTTCGCAGTTCGTCAACTTTAGTCCCTGTAAGCGATTAAACTTGATTTTTTGCCATACCAAAGCCTTCAAAACTTATTTCTAAGTTATGTAAAGGTTGTTTAAGGTATGTCAAGCCAATGTCACTATTCTGGAGTGTTTGTTGCATTAAACTGGTTATATTTACGCATTGGTGCGCGTATAACCTTCCAGAAAGCGATTTAGAGTTTGAAATCGAATAAGAATCGATATATGCAAATGATACACATATTAATACAAATCCAAAGTATGAAATACAATATTTCATTGGTTCGGTATTTGTTTGATGGCCGTGGAGGCACAGGTGTTACAGTCTCCCCTACTTTAGGAAATTTCGTCCCGAAATTTATTTAGAGGAAACTTGTGAGAGCTTGAAAATATGAAGTTGAAAAGATCAAACAACATTGGTTAGGGTTCTGAACTTCTAGTAACTTTAATAACATCATGATTGCAATGTAAGAGGGATACTTATATACAAGTATATGAAGCGTCATCGGTGCGTCCACCGTACCTCTATTACATCGTTCTCATTTTGTTATTGTTGTCACTATCGGTTCTTACACAGTAACTTGCTGGTTTTCTGTGCACTAAATTTCATAATTATGTACGCGTCCATAATCAGACAATTCCTTGCACAGTTCACACAGTCTATTTTATAATGTGTAGGGGAAAACCAAATGAACAAACCTGTGATGAGTGTGACTAGACCGCCATAGAGTCCCTTAGACTAAATCAATAAATGATCTAAATAGACTATCAAGGAGTCTGTCCAGCTACATCACTAGATGTCGTTCTTTAACCAAATTGTGAAACAATCTTTTGACTAGACCACTAAAAAGAGTCTGGAGTGGTACTATATAATCCAAGGGTCTTAACTATTACATAGAAGCCCATTAAGGATTGAAGGTAGTACCTTTTGAATATCCTGCTACGAATCTCTCATATGAAGATATGAAAGATTCTATGAGGATTTGAAAATCGGATCACACAAAAACATAGAGGAGAACACATAACACTTAACCACATAGTCGCATAATCGCTTATTCGTATAATCGTTAAATCGGAAAATCGTTTAATCGTATAATTGTTTAATTTGTTATCTTTGGAGATGGGTATTTAAAGCACACTAGGAATCCAATCCGTGGATTTCATTTGGCACTTTAAATATTTTCAAGAATCTAACTATGAAGATAGGAAGATCTTAAAAGGAATTCGGTTTGTCCTAATTGAGTTGTAATGTACATTTTAAGGTGTACAAGGAATTCAATCAGGGCTTCGATATCGACGAAGGTGTTGATCGTTATCGGCTCGGGATATGAATAGACCAAGATGTCATCAATAACAACAATGACGAACTGATCCAAATAAGGCTTGCAGACTTTATTTATTAAGTCCATGAAGATGGCTGGAGCATTTGTCAACCCAAAAGGCATGACTGTAAACTCTTAATGGCCATACTTCGTGTTGAAAGCCGTTTTGGGAATATCTTCTTCGAGAATACGAAGTTGATGATACCCATAACGCAAATCGATCTTGGAAAAGCATGAAACGCTATGCAGTTGATCGGAGAAATCGTTGATTTAAGGTAGGGGGATATCGATTCTTGATGGTAAGGTTACTAGGCTTACGTTACTCGATATACATTCGAAAGGATCCATTTTTCTTTTCACAAGGAGAACAGGAGTTTCTCCAAGGTGAAAAGTTCGGATGGATGAATCCTTTATCAGACAACTCTTGAAGTTGTTTTGATAATTCTTGCATCTCGAACGGTGCAAGATGATAAGATACTTTAGATTTAGAAGAAACTAGCGTTTGAGGTTCTTAGGGAGATCTCAAGTGATCGTAAAAATGACAGAACCACACGAGTAGTTTTTGTCTTTGTGTTGACATCACAAGGTTGGATCAAACATTCATACAATTGCATTAGTTAAAAATAAAAACCACAAATTTTTATTTATATAACAACCGCATTGTCTTTAAATGTTACAAGATAACAACCAGAGGAAATCACAAAATACTAAAAGTTCACTCCTTCATCATCGATTGCCTCATTGATGTTAAACACTCGACCACGTGCTGGATTCACAATGACATTCGCATTCGGGTTTGCATCAGCATTTGCATTCCCCAGTCTCGGGCAGTTGGGGCGGAAGTGACCAATCTCTCCGCAGTTGAAACATGAACCCAGTGGAAATCTCGCTGCATTCCCTTGAACCGGAGCTTGAACCTGAACAGCTTGATTTTGTCCCAGACGACAAATATTGGCCAAATGCCCAAGTCTACCACATGTTGTGCATTTCTTGCAACCTCGTTGTGCAACGTGATGACCGTTGCAACGGGCACAATGTGGTGCGGCACCAGCATATGCCTTCTTTGCAAGTGGCTGAGCCGGTAGGTTCTGCAAGTTCTGAGCAGTCTGTGCTGTAACAGCAAAGTTTTGGGCACCCTTCCGCTTCTTTGATTTCTTCGAAGTCTCACCTTCCTTACCCTTCTTGTTTTGATCTTTCTTGCTATCCTCCTTGTCAGACCCCTGCTTCTTACCCTTGTCACCCTTTCTGTGTAGTTTATTCTTCCGAATCTGCGACTCAGTTAATGTCGCAGCTAACTCGATCGCTTGACGAAGTGTGGCAGGGCTACTACCAGTAAGGATGTCTTGTACCGAGTCAGGTAGGCCGTCGATGTACCTTTCGATAGCTATGTCAAGTGGGGTAACCATTCTCGGGCAAAGCAGACTCAACTCCTCAAACCTATCAGTATACGCCCTGTGCTCACCACTATCTTGCTTCAACTCATCAAATTCCTTCTCCAAAGCTCGCTGCTCATGACGAGGACAGAATTCCCTCATCATAAGGGCCCTGAGTTCAGCCCACGTCTGTGCTAGAGCAACTTCTGCACCACGATCCCTCATAATCCCGTTCCACCATGTAAGAGCCCTCTTCTGAAACACACTCGAAGAAAACTCGACCCTGCGATTGTCAGGACACTGCACGTGGCAGAAAGTATTCTCAATGCTCTCGAACCATTGAAGAAGCCCAGTCGCTCCTTCAGAACCACTAAACTTGAGTGGTTTAGCTTGGTTAAAATCCTTGTATTTACACTGCGCGTTATTGTTGTTGTTATTGTTGCCGTTGTTGTATATCTCGTGGACTTGGGTTACAACCCCGGGAACCACAGCAGCCACCTGCTGAGAGATCAGAGCTGCGAGTTCTTCAATAGTGAAAGTCCGAGCATCGGTTCGATCATCGCGTCGAGGAGGCATTGTCTAAAAGAGGAAAACATGAAATGAAACGAGTGAGAGGTTTAGACGAAATGAATGAGATGAAACAAATCTGATGAAAGCAAGGATAGTGGTCATTTGTTTGTTACTACTAAGCAACAAACGACACACGGAACTAATCAAAGTAAATGGGTAAAAATAATGTATCGCGAAGACATGCTCGCCTATAAGTGAACACTCATCCCAAGAATTCCCAGGTAAGCACAACTGGTCTCGCGTCTGATGAGATGTATACGAAGTGCTTGCCTAGACAGAAAACCCAGAATACAGGCATTCACCCTTCCAGTTTGCACGTGTTCACATTATTTAGACTCAAACTTTGACGAGATTTTGAAAACTTAAAGGGGTTCAAAACCATATAACAGAGGGTTCAAAACCTTGTAATCAATCATCCTAGAACGGATGATTAGTTTTCAAAGCGGATTCGAAAATTGTGTTCTTGTTGTGGTTGTCACCTAAGGATAAGTGACGGTATTGTTTTATGACTAAACGCAAGTAAACTCGCGTTAGGGTCCTAAGAAGGTTATAGACTAGGTCAAAGCATTACTAATTACTAATAACCTAATTCCCTATAACCATTGGCTCTGATACCATCTTTTCTGTCACACCCCGACCACGTGGAACATACAAAACATGGCGGAAACATCGGGGCGTGTTGCAACAGAATTAATGTTTCATAACCATGGATATCAAAAGTGTTTCATTTTATTAATCATTGAACAATTACATCGTTTGGAAATCTAAATACACAATTTAAACGTAATCTATCATTGTTATTTAGTCACTAAGGCCTTGTCCAGTCCTATGTGAGCATGCATCTTATCAATCGATACCATTCAACAATACCTGAAACATATGTGAAAACGAGGTCAGCAAAGAAATGCTGGCGAGTACATAGGTTTTGTAGGAGTGTCGAAATCATGGCTAGTTTAGATGTTGCAATACTTTATTTAAAAACCTTGTTTTGAAAAGAGTATAATATTGCAACTTAATTAACCAACTCGAATCAAGCGGGTTATAATTTGTAAAACCTCGTAGCCATGACTCTTAACCCGAAAACATTTGTTTTAGTAAATTATTTGGAAAAACAATGATAAGTTCAGGTGATATGTATAACTAAGAGAATAATGCATGATTAAATGAATAACCATGTAATAATGAGTTTGTATAAGATAAGTTGTTTGTAAATAAATGTCTTGTGAAAAGTATGTTACTTGTATAAAATGTTCTATGTCTCGAGCTGAAATGATTCAAATAACACTACAATATGTAATACCATACAAACACTTATATATAGGAAGTACCAGCGGCGTATCCACCATGCTTGTATCATATTACACACGCATTGTTACTTAATCACTTAATCCAAACCAAACCACCAAAGTAATGTTCATGCCCAATGTAAAACATGTAATATGTAAACAAAACCCAATCGTATATCGCTTTGAAGCCAATCGTTTACCCAATCGTTACCCAATCGTTAAAACATCGTGTGAAAACCCTATCGTTAATCGTTTAATTCGTTTTAGGTCGTGAAACTACTTATGTGGTCGTCTCGCTAATAACATCCAAACCTTCGTGACTCATCAATCGTAGCTTCTCGTTTTCGCATTAACAAACCTCCATAGGGTAAGTTAATGTTTCAGATTCAGTCGCTACCTACCATTGCCCACACATAACCACGGGAGTAGTAAATAACGGGATTTGTCAGATCCTATGGTACCATAACCTAATACTGGTCGGCCTGATCATTGCTAATGAATGTCATCGGTTATGTAAACTACAACCAAACAAGTTTGTTCACTTTTTGAAATTGTTATTAGTTTTTGAAATCATTGTATTCGTTCTTGAAATCATTGTTAGCGTTCTTGAAATAATTGTTATTGTTCTTGAAACCACATTGTAATTGTTCTTGAAACCACATTGTAATTGTTCTTGAAACTATTGTAATTGTTCTTAAAACCACATTGTGATTGTTCTTGAAACTATTGATAAAACATTTAGTACATATGAGTCACCCCAAAACATTTGGAAAACAGTAAAAGAGGGGAATAATGTACTCGCCTGAGAATGCTTGGAGGTCTTGAACAACAACCAAACAAAGCTTGAGGGAGCACGGAATCAATCGGCAATCTAAAACTATATAAATAAACCGGATCTAAATCGGGAGATCGGATAGGATGAGGCTTGGTAAACCAAACGAGTTTTGGAACTCATATGATATGGTTTAACAAGACCTACATACTACAATGAAACCAAACCTAAGTGCTATCGACCCACCGCGGCCCATTACGACCCGTTTAGGTAGCTTATGCTACTTTAACGCGTCGTTCGCGTGAAACGCGTTCGGACCGCCTAACTAGTCCTATGACAAGTGTTATATGCCTAAACATGTTACTTAATCAGTTATGTGACAAAAGTTTAGGTTACATATGCTTAATTACCAATTATACATGAAAAGGGTATTCTGGTAATTTACCTAAGGCATATAAACTACCTATCATACAACTACTTAAACGATGTGACCATAGGGTATAACCTCGGAAGGTTATTCCCTACCTACTATGGTCACCTAATGTATTTGGTCGGATCCTAATGATCGACCAAATGGGTCGAGTTCGAAGGTATAGGCGATTTATCAGATCGCCTACCCTACGACTCTAGACAACGTGGTAATCAGTGGGCATAGTCCCAAGGGACTATGACCAACGTGATTACACTCACGTTGCGAAGTTCAAACGAACTTCGCATTGACCATTACTGGTCAACGCTGAAAGTCAAACAAAGTTTGACTTTCTGACTCGAAAAGCAGTAAAAATAAGGAAAAGAACGAAAGAATACTTACCCAGGGTCCCCGAATGCTAATCCCGATTCGAGAATCTCAGGTATGAAACAATGGTTTCAACTTAGAGTTTCTAAAATCAGAATTCTAGTGCATTTGAAGTAATGGGGGGTGGGGTATTTATAGTATTCGGGTAACCGTTGAGATCGTTTCTTGGAAAAGGGGAAACGATCAAGGCCGTACATGTGTTGGAATGTTGTGGTGGCTAAATCTTGATCTTATCTTGCTGATTAGGCAAGTTTAAAACATGTGGATGGGGTTTAATCAGCTGCAAGTTGCAAAAACAAACATTGAATCTGGTCTGAAGGTGCCATGCGGCCCGCTTTAGATTCAAGCAAACACAATGCGGGCCGCTTTGGCCTGTCTGATCAGCAAACTTGTTTCAGAAATGACAGTTTCAGTCCCTGCACGTGTTTAAGGCCTTTTCCGACACTTCTAAGGCCCGTAAAGCCAACTTTAAGGCCCTAAAATGTTGCCTAAACATTGTGGACATGAAACATGTTCAAAAATATGCCGGGTGATGGTTCGTTTGGTCGTACGAACGCGATGTTCGCTTAATTACGACGGAATGCGCATAAGCGCGAAAAACGATCCAAATGACGCAACGAATGGATTTTTCTTAAAGCGAACACTAAAATATAATGTAGTCATGCTTACATAAATTTTTGGGTGTCCGGATGTATTCAGAACGTAAGTTATGCGTAAAAATGCAAACTTGTGCACTTTTTGACACTTTTAGTCCCTGAATGACACAAAAGTTTATTTTAGCATACCTAACACCTCAAAGCCTATTTCTAAACTATGTGAAGGATATTTATGGTATGTTTAACTTATGGTCATGTTCCGGAAGGTCTGTTACAGTTCAAATTGGCATACTTTCGCAGTTCGTCAACTTTAGTCCCTGTAAGCGATTAAACTTGATTTTTTGCCATACCAAAGCCTTCAAAACTTATTTCTAAGTTATGTAAAGGTTGTTTAAGGTATGTCAAGCCAATGTCACTATTCCGGAGTGTTTGTTGCATTAAACTGGTTATATTTACGCATTGGTGCGCGTATAACCTTCCAGAAAGCGATTTAGAGTTTGAAATCGAATAAGAATCGATATGTGCAAATGATACACATATTAATACAAATCCAAAGTATGAAATACAATATTTCATTGGTTCGGTATTTGTTTGATGGCCGTGGAGGCACAGGTGTTACATAAGGTGTTCCTGTTGCTGAGCTTATGATGATAGAAGTTAAAAAATGAAGCTTAGTGGTAATTCATGTATTCTCATTTAGATGATCACTCAGTTAGGGTTTAAGTTAAGTGATCGTGTTTGATCATAGAAACCCTTGCTACCACTTATTCCGAGAATCTGGCGCTCTGTAGTTGGCCTGTAACAATGATTGTTATTTTTTGTTCGATGGTGATCAGTGTTACGGCACGTGAGGGGGTTCAGGATTTGTTATGGGTGGAAACATCTATTGGAGAAATCGGGGACAAACATCTCATGGAGTGATGAATGTTGGTAGGGGTTGGGATAACAAGGACACTAGGCGCATGTCAAAGATGACTTGGTGGGGCTACATGGAGGTGGGGCATTTTAAGGGTCAATGTCCAAAGGGATTGAAATAATCTTTTGGAAATGTGTCCGGGGTTGATGCGTTGGGACTCAATGCTCAAGGCAGTGAAGTCGTTTGGGTTCAATGGTTCATTTCATGATACTAATCACTTCACTAAAGCATTCGTGAATCTATTGATTGAAGACTTTTGGAAGGTATGGTTTAGGTATCACAAGAAGAAGTGAACCAAATTACAAGTAGTAAAGTCTTGGCTTGCTAAATCAGGTATATCTACGTGGATTCATTTTACAAGCATGAATTTTGGAGCGACGGTGATATCAGATTGAGCAAATTCAGAAGTCTAAACTTGGTCGGGGATTTGGCAACAATGGGAGCACAAAGATTGTTCTGGATACAAATCCAAAGTGATTTTTGGGTTCGCAAGACCGGAATGCCGAGAGGTTAAATCTCTTCTAGGTGTTATGCAAAGTCTTAATTTCCTCTAGAAGTCTCCGGAGCTCGTGATATATGTAAGTGGGTGGCGGTTGAAATTGAGGATGATTCATTGGCTAGTTTTTCCATGGGTGGGCTTGTTATAACTGAATTGGGCATTTCAGTTTACAAATAAAATAAAAAGGTCACTAAAACTAGGTGGTTTTTTTGAAATCTTAGCTTGTTTTTGGGGAACTAAAGGTTTGTAGAACATTCGTTGTTGAAGTTCTATCTTGTTCTTGAAACTGGAGGCTTGAAGGATTTATGTTATTGAAGATTACTAGAGTTATTGGATGACTAGGTTAATTGTTTGCATGGATGATGGGCTAGAGTATTCGCGAAGGCCTTCAAGATGGAGATTGTTAGATTTTTATAGTGAAGGCCTTTTAGGCTTCTCCATTTTTTCATAAAAGGCACGTTTTTGTTTCTTATTCCATGAAAGAAACCCTAATTATATCTCTCATACATATATTCATGACATTGTTGCGGTCTGAGTTTGTTAAGAAACCCCTAGTTGTAGCTCGTGGACATAGGTCCCCTACTAGGATAGAACCATATCAAATTCTTGTGTTGTTTACCATTTATTTTCTACTTGTTATGAGTTGAATTCATTCATGTTGTTTGTTTGTTGATTCCCTTACACACGCCACTTGAAACCTAACATCAATGAACACTTTCCCATTCAAAAAGCTATGTGACATTTAGAGTCTTGATTGTTAGACGTGTGTATATGACAAAGTTATTCTTTATTGTTTGGAGTCATGATTATTTGAAGTCTTGATTTTCAATTATTGATTTTGCTTTTATTTTTGTTCACAATGATTTCACAATTTTATCCATAGTAAGTTGATTTAACATTTACACATTTTGGTGATTAATAAGTATCGAAAACTTTACTGATCGATGAAGATTATGCAGGGTGGGGATGTCATGGAAGAGTGAGTTTGTCATTTTGAGGAGTTCTAGCAAGTCATGTGTTGTTTATTTTAGAATTAATTGATCGAGATTGAAACAGTGTTCAAATTAGTATTTCAGTGACATTAAATCTAGTTAGTTGTCATTAGTTCTTGTTAAGATTGTTGATTACTAAAATTTGAAACTGCTTCTCATATATTCACGTATTTAGAAAATTAATCTCTACACACTAATATATCCATGTATTTGAAAATTGTATTTGGCATGCTTTGTAACGTAATGGATTTGTTACTCGTATATTTTGTTATTGTTACTCCAAAAAATCGTGATGAATATGAGTATATTAAAAATAGACAAAAGAAAAAAATGAGTAGACATACAAAAAAGATTAGAAGAAAGTTATTAGCAAAACATTAATAGAAAAGAATTATAAATAATAAAAACCAATGGTTAAAAATGTGAGTGCATTATGTCTGCAGCCCGCGTCAATGTGTCGTGTCATGTTTAATTGTATAGAATAGTGTGTCGAATGTGTCGGGAATGTGTTGAAAAGCCCCTTCGCACGAAGGAGTCCTTCGCACGAAGGAGTCCTTCGCGCGAAGGGAGCCGAGACCCATTCGCATGAGAGCACCAGTCTTTCTAGGGTCTTTCGCACAAAAGGTGCATAATATAAATAGGAGTGATGTTGAGTTCATTTGTAACTTTGGCATCTCAGAAGCGAAACTCTGCGGAAATTGTTTTTCAGATCTCTAACTGCTTTCAATCAATAGAAACAAGTGTTTATACATGAATTCTTGTGTGTGTCATCACTTCTAATGGATTCCTGATGTGCTTAAAATATAACATATAAATTATATCAAAAATGGTGTAAAATCAACCCTTTATTAGTACTAATGTCGGAAAAGCCCGTTTCTTTGTTCCTTTTTAATTAACAGGGTCAAAAGAGCTTAAATGCACAAAAGGAGCAAAATAACAGCAAAACCAATACAAAATACAATAAAGAAGGATTGACGCAACTCGCCAAGCCCCCGACCAAATCCAAACCAAAGAAATAGAAAGATCAGAAGCTCTGGCACAGGGCCGTGTTTACCGAGCACGGGCCGTGCGCAGTGGGAATTTGCTGCAGTAGGAAAAGACAACAACAAAAGACAAATTCAAAGCTCAACACGGGGCCGTGCTAAAGCAACACGGGGAGTGGTCAACTCTAGGATTTTCAGAATCTGAAGAAGTACAACAAGTACATTGGCCACGGGCTGTGCTATTGACATACGAGGCCATGTTAGTACGAGGTCTGACACTGCGGTTAATGAAGAAGAGAGAGACTGATGGCCACGGGGCCGTGCTAGGCGGGCACGGGTGATGTGTGCAAAATGCAACATATAAATTACATCAAATAAGGCAATAGAGTCTGACCACAAGGCCGTGCCCAACTGGGATGGGGCGTGGTCAGGAGCATGTGTTGGTGCATATGTCTGTCGACTTCGTCTTGTATCGAGTCTTGTAATAGATTAGATAGATCAGGGCACGTATTACGAGAAACGTGAGAAATATATGGGATGTGTCCATTTCGTACGAAATGGAACATGACCATTTCGCACGAAATGAACATTGTCCATTTCGCACGAAATGGATCTTGTCCATTCCATGCGAAATGGCAATCCTATAAATACCTGCCTTGAGTCTTTCATTTGTAACGATCTGATTCCGGTGCCGAGGTGCTGCCGAAGTGTCTCCAGGCTGTAAAACGTTGTTATATCAATAAACAAGACAATTAGAGTGAATATCAAGCTGATTCAAAGTCGATACGTTTGTTTCCGCCTCTCGTATTGATCAAAAACTCTTCTGAACGACTCGTTTGGTCGTGCAAACGATCCTACATGTGGTATCAGAGCTCAGGAGGAAGAGTTCTTACTGTTTCAGCTTGATTTCATCAAAAATTCTGATTTCTACACCTTCTTTTACAAGTTTTTTTTAAAATTAAACATGATTTCACGGATAAAATGGCTTGATTTTCTCACATAACACGCGTAATACTGTTTTAACAAACCCTTGAAAGAATCAGACTTAAAATCAACCTAAAACCTGATCAATTTGTCAAAAAACATGGCCGATTGGATGACATCAGCACCATTTCGCACGAGTTGAACCTTCCATTTCGCACGAAATAGACCCATTTCGCATCAAAGTGTCATTCCGTTTGAAACATATTTCCATTTCGCACGAGATGGTTATTTAGTGTGGCCAGTTTGCTTGAAAGTAAGTCCATTCCGCACGAATTGGGTAACAGGGTCCAATTCGTTTGAAAGTTTGCCATTTCGTACGAAGTCATCCAATTCGCACCATTTCCAGATCGTGTGAGATTCCAATTCGTTTGAAAGTCTCAGTTCGTTTGAAAGACTGTGTTTGTGAATTATTGAGAACCGAAACATGGAAGAAGAGTTTTACAACGCCTTTGCTACTGCCCCGGGTACTCCTGTTACCGTTGCTCAGAGCATGAACATGGAAAATGAAACAGGAACGTTACAGAAACCTCCAAAGTTGATGGGCATTGAAGAATACTATTGTTGGAAAGACCGGTTCGAAAATTGGGTTCAAGCAAATCATTTAAGGTCTTGGGAGTGTATTGAAAAGAAGTATGTTAAACCTCGTACAGATGTGGGAGTTATCAAAACTATTTCTGAATTGTCGGATAAAGAAAGAGACATGTACAAAGCAGAAAAAATGATGATTAGTCTACTTCAGCAAGCTGTGAAAGAAGACATCTTCATATTACTTCAACACGATGGTACTTCATGTTCGATTTGGGAAGCACTTCGAATTAAGTTTGAGGGAAGTACAAAGATGATCAGGAGTAAGAAATCATTATTAAAGAAAGAATTTGATTTGTTTAGTAGCTTGCAAGGTGAAACTACAAAGAAGCTGATTGAGAGATATTGTCATTTAGTGCGTTTAATGTCACTGTTAGATATAAACAAAGATCGAGAAGAATGGGTTGACAAATTAGCCGATGCTTTACCTCAGAAAGAATGGGGTACATATCTGATGATCTTAAAGAACACTGGAGAATATGATAAATTGACAATTTCTCAGTTCATTGAAAAACTTAAAGGACAAGATCTTGAACAACAAAAGATTGCTAGAATGAACAATCCAAGTGGTCAACAAGACATCAAGATGTATTACAAAGGGAATGTTCAGAATATTGAAGCAAGTCCGAAGGTCCAAACCGCTTTCAGCGCAGAAAACTCATCCGTATCAGTTAATCAAAGTCCAATCAGCAACAGTGGATTTTCTTCATACTCAAATGTTAATCTAAATGTTTCAACCTCAAGTTATCAGGCTCAAAGCTCAAACAATGGTAATGGTCATGTGTTACACTGCAACATCGCGTTGCATCTTCAGAATGGTCAAAATTTCTCTGAAGAAGTTGCTAAAGGTCATATGGCATTACTAGCTACAGTATTAGAATCATATGAGGGTTTGGTTGCAGGAAGAATCGGAAATCCTATGTTGACAAAAGAGGATTACGATCAGATCGATGCTAAGGAAATGGAGCTTATGGATATTAAGTGGTGTTTAGCGAGTGTGTTGAGAAGAGCTGAGAAATTTAAGCTGATTACAGGAAGAGATGACTTCCGTGATGCTAATGTTTCTACTTTAGGTTTTGATAAATCTAAAGTTACTTGTTTTCGATGCAGGGAAAAAGGACATTTCAAGAGGTAATGTACCAATCGAGAAGCAGGAGGAGCTCAGAATCCGTTCGTGAATAATGATTATTATCGGAAAGCTATATATCAACAAGTTGCTCAACAACCGTCATCATCCCTTTCTATTGAAGATGGAAAGAAGAAAGCCTATCTAGTTAATCAAGATGATGAAAGAGTGGCAGAAGGTTTTAGCTGGGACAAATACATTCCGTATGATTCAAAGTTTAGAGCATTCATTGCACAAATAATTCAAGAACCAGATTTGATGAAGGAATGGATGGATGTGTTTGCTAATAATGAGAAAAGTCAAGATGAAGAGTATGTTTCTTCAGAAGAAAACTCAGAAAAGATACCAATCTTTGATCAATCATCAACTGATAGCAGTGATGATGAAGAAGAAATACAAATAAACATTGGCAAAACTCAATTATCTCCTGAAAGTTTTAAATTTTATTTTGCAGATAGATTGGAGAAGCTAAAGGAGAAACGAACAGCAAAAGATCAGAAAAAGGTAAAATGCAAGAATGTTGCTGAGAAAGAGAAGTCTGAACAGAGTGGAGAAGTTAAAGTTGCTGAGAAGGTAGTTGAAGTTGAAAAGATAGTCGAAGTTGAAAAGATTATCGAAGTTGAAAAAATTGTTGAGATCACGAAACCTTGTCTAAAATGTTTGGAACCTTGCAAACATTGTGAAGAGAAAGATGAGAAGTTTAGTGAACTTGACAAGATGAAAGAAAAATTATTGTTCGATGTTAAGTATGTGAAATAATCGTATGATGTGTTGAACAGAACAGTTAACAGTTTGCAAAAGACAAACTTAGAAAGGGAAGATGCTTTAACAATGATGAATGCAGTGATGATGTCTAAGCAGAAGGCTATCAACCACTATCTTGAAGAATGTGCAAAGTTGAAGCAGGAGTTGGAGACAAAAAAGATAGAAAATGAAAGAATTAGACGATTGCTACAAAGTTATTCAAGTTCTGATTATTTGATTGATAGAATTTATCCAACTGTTGCAGGTTTTGAAGCATTTCAAGTTAAGAAGACTGGAGAGAAGGATACTGGTAAAAACAAAGTGCAAATTATAACAAGTGTCTGCCTCCGATCTGGGAAGTTATTCTCCCAGAAAACCAAATGAGGAACAAGTCAAAAAGGCAGTCAATATAAAGTTAAAGTCCGAAACAACTGATGATTTACCAGACAACATTGACGTCATATTCACATCGTCTGACACTGATCATGAGTCTGAGTTAATAAAGAAAGTGGTCGATCAAGTGTTGGATAAGGATGAGGAGTCAGAGTCAAAGTCTGAGTCTGAAAGTTCGAGTTCGTCGGTCAACAGTTCAAAATCATCTGTCAAAAGGGTTTACAATAAAGAATTTCTGTTATCAAAATCTAATTTGAATGACGAAACATTTGAAGTTGCATATACTTTGAATGATTCTGACAAATTATATTTTGATAAAGAATTTCCAATAAGAGGTGTTCAAACTGAAATGATCAACAAGGTTTTCAAATTAACAGAAATTAATATTTCTGAAATAAAAGATGTAAATCTTTCTGAAAAACCTAAACCTTACACCTCAAGAGTTCAACAAAGGTTAAACAAGAAAAAGGGTTACAGTTCTGGTTCAGGTTTTCAAAAGAAACCAAACCATAACGGTAATTTCAAAAAGAAGGGATTAGGTTTTATTCCACCTGAAAATCATAAAAATGAGAAAATTTCTAAAACAAAAACAGTATTTGTTTCAGGAGCCAGTTCTGAAGAAGAAGAAAATAGCTCATTCTGGAAGCAATCACACAGAGAGTTCTTTGCAGAAAAACAAAAGTTTGAGAAGACTGTGTTTGGAACCAAAAAGGAGACAAGAACCTGTTACCGATGTCAAGAAGTTGGTCACATCGCCTGGAACTGTCCAATGGCTACCAACACAAAATAGGAAGTTGTTTCTAAACTTAAAGAAAAAATTGTTGATAAAACTGAACCACCAACTGAAAAATTCAAAGTGTTTAAAAATTCAACATATGAAGTTGGTGAATGTTCGAAAAGGTTTTACAAAAGAAGGGTGAATCTTGACAACCAAATGTGGGTTGTTAAGAAATCTGATGTGAAATCTGGTGATGAATCTGACTCGTCAAAGTCAGAGGAGCCACAAGTTGAACCAAAAAGAGAAAATTCAGTACCGCCAATGGATGATGTCAATTTTCCACCATTGCGGGCTGAAAATTTAAAATCAAAAGTTGGTAAAGTGGAAATTTCGAATCAATTCTATTCGGAGAAGAAAGAATTTGATGTCGAAAAGGCTTTCAATGACAAAGTTAAACATATTTTTGGAAAAATGGTCAATGGGAAGGCAAAAGGGGTAAAAGATTTCTATGAAGCAAAAAGGAATGTTCAAACCCCAAGTGTAACTGAAAAGGTCACACCCAAAGCTGGTCAGGCTTGGGTGTCAGTATTCCATATGTAAAAATCTGGACTTGCCGGAACTCCCAGGTTGGTAATTGGGGAGTAGGAATCGGCATCATTCTTGAAAAATGTTTTGTGAAAAACCTACAAGTGGTAGTATTCTTGAAAAATGTCAAATGATAGTTTGTACAAGTGGTGAAAGATTTGAAAAGTGATCTTTCAAGTGGTTAATCAAGGTCATTAAGTTGAACTTGATTTAATTTTCATTCAAAGAGATTGAGAAAACAATGTGATGAATTAAACCCCGATTCTACAAATGTGAATTCAACAAAACTTATTTTCCGGAAAACCATTTTGATTAAAACAAACTTAAGTGTTTTGAAATCTTAATGGGAAAATAGTTTGTTGTCAGGGGGAGTTCTGATTGTTTACGCCAAGTGGATGGCGATTTGAAGCAATTCACATCAGTTTATCACTTTATTTGTACAGTTTATTGTTTTCAAATTTTCCCGGAAAATCAAAATTGAAACATATTTTGATTTTAGGGGGAGTAAAAATTTAGAACTTTCGAAAATTTGAAAATGCAAAAACATTAGAAAATTTGAAAAATCCAAAAATAGAAAACTCATTTTTGATTGAAAAAAGTCAAAAACTTGAAAAATGAATGAAAATGAGTTTTGTTGTGAAAAAGAGGAAATGATAGTACATCAGTGGACTATCACAGCACGCTAAAGAAATGGAAAGTTAAAATGTGATAAACGGTCTCACTAAAGATGTGACGATAGGCTCAGCTAGACTAGTAGATTTGCGATAACGATACAAACTTAAATGAAAAAGCCTAGTTCTAGTGGGAAACGCGGTTGAAAGCATAGTACTTAGTTTTATCCTTCGTGACTGTGTACCTACTCGGTAATCACTGAATGCTATAAGAGCATAAAAACCGGTTAGTTTGTGAACTTTCACAACTTGCTGAAAAAGTCACTGTGATTGTGCATTTCTTTTTGCAAAGATTTAAACTTGTTTGATTTCTTTATTTTGTTTAAGCATTGGACATCCTCTGCGTATACGTGAGTATCGAACTGGATGTTAGTGCCTAAACGTTTTTTTTCTCTTGGTGTTTCGTTTAAATCTTGGATCACCTCTGCGTATATGTGAATATCGAACTGGTGGTTAAGATCTAAACATTTTCAACTTGTTTTTATTTCTTATTTTGTTTAAACATTGTACTTTCTCTGCGTATCGAAAGATCGACCTGATTAATAATGTTTAAACATTTTGCGTTGTTTTCGCACATATCACAGTTGAAGAAAGTTTAAAGGCATTACTTGAGTCAGTGTATTGCATGATGATGGGATATGCTGAGATCGTGGGGTCCATAAGAATTTAGTGCAAAATTAATATACTTTAACGTATCGGTAATCATTTCGAAAGTTTTTAGATTGAGTTTAAGAGGACAACAATATTATAGGATCGTTTTGTGACCCAAACGAGTCGTTCAGAAGAGTTTTTCTCAATACGAATGGCGGAAACAGACGTATTGAGTTCAATTCAGCTAGAATATCACTTTAAACTGTCTTTAGATTGATATAAGGTCGATTACAATGCTGTAGACACTTCGGCAGAGCTTCGCTACCGGAATCAGAATCGTTACAAATGTCAAGACAAGACAGGTATTTATAGGAGTGGTAATTTCGTTTGAAACCGTCCAAGCGGAATCTAATTCCGCACGGAATTACTCAAACGGAATCAGCATGTTAATTTCGTTTGAGATGAACTTGTGTCATTTCAAGCGAAATTACCTATAAACACATATTTCCTCGTTTTTCGTGCCTTGATCTAACTAATATAATACAAGACTCGATACAAGACAAAGTCGACAGATGCATGCACCAACAGACTCCCCCTCGAATGTTGACGAAGTCTTCGGTGTCGAGTCTTCGGTTGTCAAACCTTCAGCCTTTATCAGTCTTCTCGCTCTTTCCAAAGATTCTCCATTGTAAGTATCTTCAATCAATCTCTTTCTCTTAGAATCTCAACCTGTCTCTATATACTCCTTTTGATCAGGTCTCTTGATTTCTTATCCTCAGAATAGTAATCCTAGCTCTTATCCTGTATCAGCATTAACGACTTCTGACTCCCTCTTTCGATCAACTGGGATCACAGTCTGGAATTCACAGGTTCTAGATCGTGACCTGGCTCACATCCTGCTCAGGATCAAAAACCTGGCTAACCTGCACAATCTCTACCTCACAATAAATTTCTTAAATTTTAATTTTTTTACACATTTATTCTCTGCTTACCACTTGTAAATACAAAATCAACATCACTTAAAAAACATCATTCAAAATGATTTATCATTAATAAAATTCTGATGATCACTTGTAGATACATCTTCAAAATATTCATTTTAAACAAACACACCCAAACCTATTCATCATGTTTAGCACTCGGAATTTTAAAAATCAGCTTTTCTACATCAGTTGTCGAAAATCTTTTTGGATTTTTACTTTAAAAGAAATGCAGTAAAGAACTATATACAACCAATATTTTTGTGAGTTTGTGTAAGAGAATCATATCAGTTTATGAGACAAATCACCAACACCGTTAAGCTTTAAACATTTTCCGTTCTAAACAATTCACTTAGATTGTCAGTATACTGATCCACTTAAATTTTCACACAAATTTCAACTGTTTCGAGATACGAGATTAATGTTTTAAGCACTTAAACTTATTCGCGTATCCCACCTCAGAATATACTCCCGTATCCAGATCCCAATATTCAGTCTTACAGGTGAGTATACCTTGATGATATCTGTAAGGGGTTAAATTGCGAGGGCCGTGAGAGCTCAGGCTATTGCTTCCGCAAAATCAGAGAGATGACGGCTTCGACTTTTGGTGTGTTCCCTTTAGAGAATATTTTCTTCAACAGCACATGATTAGCATATTTCAATGTTTCATCATTTTTATGCTGAGGGGTGTGCTATATTTCAAGCAAGCAGAAAGTATTATACGGGGACTAGGCCATTGCTTCCGCAAAATCAGAAGTCCCGGGATAATACCCCAGATATCACTGAGTATAAAGACCTAGTATCTCAGAAAGAGGGACCTTTCAAACAAGATTTCGGGGGTTACCCATATATCCGAGAGATGTTCCCCACGAATTAAGCAAGTTTGAAATTTAGGTTTATATCTCGTCACAATCTACTAAATGTGTAAAAACCTACTGGCATATCATCAGTGAGACCGTTTATCACATTTTAATTTTCCAATTCTTTAGCATGCTGTGATAGTCCACTGATGTACTATCATTTCCTCTTTTTACAACAAAACTCATTTTTGATTTTATCATGTTTTTGACTTTTTCAAATTTTCTAATGTTTTTGGATTTTCTGAAATTCTTACTCCCCCTAAAATTCCAAATCATTAAAAAGAAATTTAAAAACAAACTGTACAAGTAATGTAACAACTGTTGTGAATTTCTTCAATTCGCCATCCACTTGGCATAAACAATCAGAACTCCCCCTGACAACAAACTATTTTCCCATTGTGATTTCAAAACACTTAAGTTTGTTTTAATCAAATGGTTTTTCCGGAAAATTAGTTTTGTTGATTTCATAAAACCACTTGTAGGTTAGGGGATATATTCATCACCTTGTTTTCCAATATTAAATGAAAGTTAAATCAAGTTCAACTTAATGACCTTGATTAACCACTTATAAGAATAACTACGAACCACTTTCAACCTCTCTTTCAACCACTTGTTGGTTTGCTTACCAATACAATACCTCTTGTAGGTTGAAATCTCAGAATGTCGATTCCTACTCCACACTTACCAACCTGGGAATTCCGGCAAGTCACACTTAAACATATTCAAAACATTTCAAGAATGATGTCGATTCATGCTCCGCGATTACCAACTTGGGAGCTCCGGCAAGTCAGGTTTTTAAGTAAAGAACACAGACACCCAAGCCTGACCAGCTTTGGGTGTAATCACATCATCTTCACATGGGGTGTAGGTTGCCTTTTTAGATTTATAAAAATCTTTAACCCCTTTAACCTTCCCCTCGACCATTTTACAAATTTTTTTTAACATTTCCATTAAATGCTTTCTCGACATCAAATTCTTTCTTTTCAGAATAGAATTGATTCGAGATTTCAATTTTACCAACCGTTTGTTTAAAATTTTCAATCCTCAATGGTGGAAAATTTTCATCATCCAAAGGCAGAACTGATTTCTCAACTTTTTCTTCAACTTTTGGCTCCTCTGATTTTGTGGAATGAGATTCATCACCAGAACTTTCTCTTGAATTCTTAACAACCCATTTTTGATTGTTAAGCCTTTCCTTTCTTTTAACACTAGTCTTTGAACATTCACCAATTTCAAATTTCAAATTTTTGAAAATTTTAGATCTGTCAATTGGTGGTTCAAAGTCAACCATTTTTCCTTTGAGTTTACCAGAGACTTCCTGTTTCATTTGTATTGCCTTTGAACAATTCCTGGCAATATGACCAATTGTTTTGCACTAAAAACAAGTTCTTGTCTCTACTTTCTTTTGAACAATACTTTTCTTCATTTCCTCTTGCTTCTTTCCAAGGAATTCTTTGTTCGTCTGCTTCCAGAATGAATTCTTTTCTTCTCTCTCAGCATAAGTACCTGAAACAAATACAGTTTTTGGTTTATGAGTTTTCTCATTTTTATAATTTTTCGATGGAATAAAACCCAACCCATTCTTTTTGAAATTACCATTATGGTTTGGTTTCTTTCGATAACCTGAACCAGAACTGTAACCCTTTTTCTTGTTTAACTTTTGTTGAATTCTTGAGGTGTAAGGTTTGGGTTTTTCAGAAAGATTTTCATCTTTTATTTCAGAAATATTAATTTCTGTTAGTTTGAAAACCTTTTTTTATCATTTCTGGTTTAACACCTCTTATTGGAAAATCTTCATCGAAATATAATTTGTCAGAACCTTTCAAAGTATATGCCACTTTGAATGTTTTATCATTCAAATTAGACTTTGATAACAAAAATTCTTTATTATAAACTCTTTTGCCCTGTTTGTCTTTTTGACTTGACGTGTCGGACTTTGATTTTGACTTTGATTTTGACTCCGACTTTGACTCCTCTGTTTCATCTTTATCCAACACCTGATCGACCACTTTCTTTATTAACTCGGACTCATGATCAGTGTCAGACGACGTGAACGTGACATCAATGTTTTCTGGCAAGTTATCTGAAGACTCAGACTCCCACTGTAAATTTGTTGCCTTTTTTACTCTTTCTGAATTTGGATTTCGAGGAGAATATCCATTTTCGACCGGGGGTGGACATTTGTTATAGACAACACTTGGTTTCTTACCAGAAATCTTCACTTCATCATCTTCTTTTGTTATAGACTTCTTTTCTTCATAGATTTTTTCTTCTTCAAACGTCTTCAATCCTTCCACTACCGGATAAATCCTGTCAACCACAAAAGTAGAACATGAGTAACTTTTTAACAATCTATTAACTCTCTCTGTTTCTATTCTCTGAGTTTCCAGTTTCAACTCAAGTTCAGCACACTTCTCGGTGTAATAATTGACATTGTCAAGCTGTCTCATGTATGCTCCTTTGAGTGTATTCATTGCTATAGCTTGTTCACTGCTCGACTCATTGTATTTATTCATGGCTTTGTTCAAGACATCATATGATTCTTTCAGCCTTTTTATGTTGTGTAGCAATTCATTGTTTTGCTTTATCAGAGAATCACAATTCATACACTTCTCAGGAACTTTGACTGCATCAGCATCTGTTTTAATTTCAAATTCTGGAATTTCTTTGACTACTCTCACTTTAACTTCTTCTTCAACTTCCTTCTTTTTCTCAGTTTCAGCATTTAAACGTTTTCTGACTTTTTCTGCCCGATAGTCATTAGTATAATCATTGATAACCTGAGCAACAACAGTTTTAGCTTTTAAAATCTCTTTGTCTGGACAAAACTTGTCCCAACTAAAGTTTTCCCAGCTAAAACCTTCTGGTAATCTCTCATCATCTTGATTTATCAAACAAGCTTTATTATCAGCTGTAATATATTTATCCCAACTGAAATCTTTTGATGAACTTCCATCATTTTTATTGACCAGACACGCTCTCTTTGAATCTTCAATCTCTTTTCTAGCATGTGCAGTTTGTGACTGTTGTTGTTGATGTGGCTGTTGAGCAACTTGATGATAAATCGCCTTTCGATAGTAGTCGTTGTTTCCAAAAGGATTTTGAGCTCCGCTTGCTTCGCGATTTGTGCACTCCCTCTTGAAATGCCCCTTTTCCCTGCAACGAAAACAAGTGACTTTAGATTTATCAAAACCTAAAGTAGAAACATTTGCATCACGGAAATCATCTCTTCCCGTAATTTGTTTAAACTTTTCGGCTCTTCTCAACACGCTTGCCAAGCACCACTTTATATCCATCAACTCCATTTCTTCAGCATCTACTTGATCGTAATCCTCTTTTGTAAGCATTGGATTTCCGATTCTCCCTGCAACTAAACTACCATAAGATTCAAGTACAGTCACCAACAAATACATATGACTCTTAGCTACTTCCTCTGAATAGTTTTGATCATTTTCCAGATTTAATGCAATGTTGCATTGAAGAACTTTTCCACTCTTTGTTGCACAAAAATGTGGATCAAATGATGGAAATGAAGTGAATCCTGTTTTGCTGCTTGATCCCTGAGATGAACTTTCAGAAGAACTTTTTACATTAAACGCAGTTTCAACTTTTGGAGAAAGATTTGTTTTGTCACTAACACCACCTTTGTAATATAACCCTATATCTTGTTCTCCATCATAGTTCTTCATTCTTGCTATCTTTCTTTGTTCCATCTCTTGAGCTTCCAGTTGTTTAATAAACTCACTCAATGTTATCTTGTCAAAATGTGGTTTGTTTTTCAGCATCATAAGATATGTGCCCCAAGTATCGTGTGGCAATGCATCAGCCAACTTCTCAATCAACTCATCTTTTCTTTGTTGATACCTAATCTTTTCATATTCTTCAATAAATTGCAGTTTCTCTCAATGATCTGCTTGGTGCTTTCATTTCTTAAACCTCAGAACAAATCAAATTCCTTCTTCATAAGCGACTTTTTGTTCTTTAGCATATCATCACTTCCAAGAAACTTTGATTCTAATTCATTCCATATCGAAGATGCACTTCCATTGTGTTGAAGTAAGATCAAGATATCTTCTTTAATCGCTTACTGTAACAAACTAACCATCAACTTCTCATCTTTGTATTTCTTTTTCTCCTCAGCACTCAGTTCTCTAATCGGTATTTTCACATTGTTGTTCCCGACTGGTCTAGTATATTGAACTTCAGTATGTTCCCATGCATCTAAGTGATAAGCTTCAACCCAGTTACCAAAACGTTCAGCCCATCCACTAAAATCATCAATATCCAAAAGCTTAGGCGGTTTTTGTGTTGTTCCCGTTTCATTTTCAAGCATCGTATTCTGAGTAATTGTCATCGGACTAGCAAAGGCATTGTAAAACTCGTTATCCATGATTCGATTTTCAAAAATCCACAAACAAACAGTTTCAAATGAAATCTCCAAGACAACTTCAAACGAAATAGGTTTTTAAACGAAATCACTTCTCAAACGGAATCAACTTCTCAAACGAAATAGCACTTTCAAGCGAAATCAAGTGCCATTTCAAACGGAATTACTTTTTCAAACGAAATCAAATTTAATTCAAACGGAATCAGTAATTTCGTGTGAAATTACCTGAACATTTCAAACGAAATCAGGTGCTCGTTCAAACGAAATTAACTGTTTGGCCCATTTTTTTTCACTTTTAGTCTGAATTTAGGTCTGATTCTTTCAAGGGTTTGTTAAAACACAGTTTTGCATATAATGTGTGAAATTCAAGTCATTTTGACCGTGAAAAGTTTTGAAATTTTGAAACGAAGGTGTAGAAATCAGATTTTGCAGCTGAAATGATAAGAACTCTTCCTCCTGAGCTCTAATACCACTTGTAGGATCGTTTTGTGACCCAAACGAGTCGTTCAGAAGAGTTTTTCTCAATACGAATGGCGGAAACAGACGTATTGAGTTCAATTCAGCTAGAATATCACTTTAAACCGATTACAATGCTGTAGACACTTCGGCAGAGCTTCGCTACCGGAATCAGAATCATTACAAATGTCAAGACAAGACAGGTATTTATAGGAGTGATAATTTCGTTTGAAACCGTCCAAGCGGAATCTAATTCCGCACGGAATTACTCAAACAGAATCAGCATGTTAATTTCGTTTGAGATGAACTTGTGTCATTTCAAGCGAAATTACCTATAAACACATATTTCCTCGTTTTTCGTGCTTTGATCTAACTAATACAATACAAGACTCGATACAAGACAAAGTCGACAGACGCATGCACCAACAAATATCGTCAATCTATGTGAATTGTTTAGAACTTAAAGTGTTTGAAAGCTCAACGGTGCTAGTGATTTGTCAAAAACTGATATGATTCTCTTACACAAACTCACAAAAATATTATTTGTAAATATTTCTTTACTGCTTTTCTTTAAACAAATATCCAAAAAGATTTTAGTGTGTTTTAGCATAAATTTTTGAAAATTCAAAAAGATTTTATTTTATCTTATTTTCGACAACTGATGTTGAAAAGCTGATTTTCAAAATTCCGAGTGCTGAACATGATGAACAACTGGTTTGGGAGAGTTAGTTTTGAAATGAAAAATTATATTTTACAAAGTGGTTCATAAAAGATCAAAATTGTAAAATTATTTTTTTTGAACGATATCTACAAGTGGATTATAAATTTGTCAAATTGTTAAATTTGTCAAATTGTTAAATTTGTCAAATTGTTAAATTTGTGAAATTTATGTTTTGGGTAGAGTTGCTGATACTGAAGAATTTATGGAATCAACATCCAAGGGGGAATATAGCTGTTGATGCTGATAAAGAGGAGAGAGAAGATTGAGGATGCTTACAGTGTCAGATATTTTGGAGAGAGCGAGAAGACTGATAAAGACTGAAGATGTGACATACTGAAGACTCGACACCAAAGACTTCGTCAACATCCAAGGGGGAGTTTGTTGGTGCATATGTCTGTCGACTTCGTCTTGTATCGAGTCTTGTAATAGATTAGATAGATCAGGGCACATATTACGAGAAATGTGAGAAATATATGGGATGTGTCCATTTCGTACGAAATGGAACATGACCATTTCGCACGAAATGAACATTGTCCATTTCGCACGAAATGAACATTGTCCATTTCGCACGAAATGGATCTTGTCCATTCCATGCGAAATGGAAATCCTATAAATACCTGCCTTGAGTCTTTCATTTGTAACGATTTGATTCCGGTGCCGAGGTGCTGCCGAAGTGTCTCCAGGCTGTAAAACGTTGTTATATCAATAAACAAGACAAGTATAGTGAATATCAAGCTGATTCAAAGTCGATACGTTTGTTTCCGCCTCTCGTATTGATCAAAAACTCTTCTGAATGACTCGTTTGGTCGTGCAAACGATCCTACAGCCTGCACAAAAGACAAACCTACAGAAGCTTCTACGCCCACCACGGGGGCGTGCCCAGCTCAACACGAGGCGTGGTCAATGCAAAGATACGCAAAATCTTGAAAGTACAGCAAGGAATTGACCACGGGGCCATGCCCAGGAGACACGGGGTAGTGTGGGGCCCTCTGCTGACAATTGCAATTAATGAAGGAAGAGAAGATGCTGGCCACGGGGCGTGCTCACTGAGCACGGGGCCGTGGTGTGACACCCGGCTATTTAGGCTGCACCGTACAAATGTAACACGTGTCATGAATAAATAAATAAAAAGGCTGTATTTTACTGATATTGATGTTTATATGTGATATTGGATGTGTTGGTAAATCCAAACATTGATAAAAATTATGTTGGCAACAATAAGATAAACGTTTATCGCGTAACGAATAAAATGCGAAACGAACGTCGGTGACCACCCGATCAATGTTAAAATCCTAAAAATAGTCTTTTATGACTAGAATGGAAATTTTAATCATGTCCGGAAGGACAAATAAATTAAAACGCTAAGAAACTCTAATTTTCGAGTTTAAATGCGTACAACGCGATACTACGCGTATCTGACAAAATACTGTCAACGCAGCCAGTCAAGGCAACTGGTAATTATTTCAGTAATATTTTAGTGAGATTATTTTTATAGAATCATAAAAATAATTTAAAACGCACTAAAACGGGATTAAAACGCTAGATAAAATACCCGGTATCTAGTAAAATACCAGTTTTTACTCAATATTACATATATATATATATATGTATGTATATGTGAAAATGTGAGGAGTATGTGAGATGATAGCAAGGTGGCGGCTAGGGGAGACATATTACACCCTCTCTCCTACACTTGTTGGTCTTGGTAACCATGAGTGATGATTAAGCCTTTCCACAATCCTTCCATATCTCCTCAAATCCAAGAATCACAATCAAACACTCCAACTCTCACCCTCTCTCTACCTCTCAGCCGAATACACACACATACACACACTACAAAATTCAAATTTTGAAGATCTTGAATATTTATGTTCATACAAACCCATTTCAAGTTAGTTTGAAGATCCAAGAGAGTTTTAAGGGTGATTTCAAGTAGGTGCAAGCTTCATATCATCAAACTTTATCAAAACCCACTAAGAACCTTGAAGGTATAAAATCATTTCTCTAAATTTTGTTCTTGGTTCATAGTGATGTTAATGGTTATGGAAGGTTTCTCTTGATTCGTAAGATATTTCACAAACTTGAAAGTAATAACAAATGGGTTTTTAAAAAAGAATAAAAAATGGGTGTGTATGTATATGTATGTATGGCCGTAGGATGTGTGTGGTATGTATATAGTTGTGTCTTGATTTTTGTTGAATGATTCTTGAAAGATTGATTTCATGCATGAATCAAAAAGGTGTCATAAGAGAATGTTCTAAAAAGGGTCTTGTGATTTGAAACGGATATGTTAAATAGTAAACTTTTGGAAGTTCATGTATGTATGTATATATGTCGTATATATATATATATATATGTATGCATGCATGTAAGTTTTGTCACATGTTCATAAATGTAGGAATGTTTGCATTTATGTATGTATGATTAGATGATGATGGATGAAACAAGTTGTGATATATAAGAACATGAAGTTAATATGTTCTTGGGTGCATTTAAGATCATGTATAATGATGATGTGATATGGGTACATTAGATGCACATACATGGACATGCATGTTGATATGTAATCATGAAAGGATGATTTGAGTATGATTTGGTAAAAATAAGTTTTAATCAGATTCTAAACATTAAAATATGAATATTTGAAGTGTTAAAATGATATAAAACTTTGTCATAAAGTTTACTAGCTTTGCATGTTGTACTTGGTGCTTTATGTGTTGTAAAATACGTGAAATCGCATGATTTACGTGACTTACACAAAAAGTGAACTAATCTGATTATAATAATCATTTTAATCAGTAAATAACATGTATTTTGTTAAAATATCAAGTCATTTCGAGTTGGGATGGTTATAGTAACGCTAATCGCAAAATTATGCGTTAAAACGGTCAAAAATCGGCTTTTCGAAGGATTTTTGTAAAACTGTTTTAGATCAATAAGTAAACTGATATTTTTAGTTTATATATAAGTATTTTAACTAATATTAAGTTTACTTGGTGTTTGGTTAGTCATACGTGACTTTCGACGCCCGAAAACGTTACCGAATCACTAAAATACGTGTTTTACAATGATTACTAGCATGGATTATTTATGGGTGAACCTTATGTTTTAAAATGTGTTATATGATTTAGATATGTGTATATAGTAATATGCTAAGTGTTGACATGATAGCGGGAATTTAGACTATGCATGTACACTTGTGCGTTTAAAGCGGTAGAATCGGTAAAATCATGTTTAATGTGTAACTTATTTGTCGAGTATGAAAATTGATATATATATAAGTTATTTTATGTATGCATGCTTTAAAAATGAAAAAAATAAATAAGTTAACGAGATTTCGCGTGTTATGATTCTTAATTTATGTGTACGTTTATGTATATATATTACGACGCGCAAATCGTAGATATATTACGTATAAACGGGTGTATTAACGGATTTACATGATAACGGTCACCAATAAAATCGTTCAAGTCATAAAATCTTAAATATATATATATATATGAACTCATATATATATATATATATATATATATATTAACGTGCCAACATAATTTAAAGCGAAAACTTTTTGAGAAAATCTCAACGTTATGTGAAAATTCTAAGATACGGGGAAACTTAGGAATTTTTGTGATATATTGATTGATAAATCGTTCCTACGTATAATAGGACATGTAGAAATCAATCTGTGGGATTGCGCTATTTAAAATACGCACCCGAAGGTGAGTATCACTAAACCTCCACTTTTTACTGTTTTTGTATATGTTTTGGGGGAAGAACACGCCAAAAAGGCTTTAATAATGTTTTTTTGAATAAAACATACCTTTTGATATAAATATTATATTTTCATTGAAAATATATGGATTTGTTAAATATATGTTTCGGGATGAAACGGTTTTGGTGAATAAATATATGTTTCGGGATGAAACGGTTTTGGTGAATAAATATATGTTTCGGGATGAAACGGTTTTGGTGAATATATATGTTTCGGAATGAAACGGTTTTGGTGAATATATATGTTTCGGGATGAAACGGGGATTTGTACGGTGTTTCAGAGAAAACGACCGTGTAGTTGGGACGAATTTGCTTGGTCCCAGGGATTTCAGTAAATTCGTACAACATCATATATTAAATTTGTCATATTAGTAGGATATATATATTGTACATGAGGCAGGCATCATAGATGGCCTGGATATGGGCCATGCGCAAGTGATGTCGTTTAATTGTTTAAGTATTGCACGCGAGGAATTGTTGGTAGATCTATCGGGTTGACAAACCCGTCGTGACCGGTCGCTCCGTGTCAAGTCAAACGATGAATTGATATTCTATTTATAGTCTAGCATTGATTATACGTTCATTGTAAATATATAGTTCGTAATGTCTTGCTAACTTACGAGTCCGAACATTTGATTCTATCAATTTAATATGTAAACTCGGGAAGATGTCTATGGTTGGAAGGTTCTACGGAAATGCTTGCGACGGCTGACCCTTGAGTTATTTTACAAGGAAAAGAACTAACTTTCTTGGAAATTATATGGATGTTTTTATAATAAACATACAATTAGAAAGTTTTCCTTGGAATCAAATTATTTTAAATTTGAATACGTGAACTCACCTTCCTTTGTGTTGACACTTGATTTTAACGTGTTCTTCAGGTACTTGAGTTCGGCTTCGGGAATAATGGCGTGTCTTGTGGTTGTTGATGCATGTTTGGTTTCGTAATGTGTTGGACAAGCTTTTAAAACTATTCGGGACTAATGTATAAGATCCATAAGGATCAAGATAACTAAACTATGTTGTGGATGTGCCGTGTTTTAAAACTTTATGTTTAAAATCTAAGTTTTAATTAAGTTAAAATGTCCAACAACTAGATGCATCGTTCAACAAGATATTAATGGGCACCAACTTCCGTCACCACTACGTTTTATATTCCTCTGCGACGTTTTTGGGGTGTGACAGAAGTTGGTATCAGAGCCAATGGTTGTGAGCGAACTAGATGTTTTCCGGGAAAACTCTAGACTTCAACCAAAGAATTTTGAGATTTAAGTCCAAAATTCGCGAAGCCAAAATTTTTTAAATAAACATGGAAAATTTTATTATGTATGAAAAACCATTGCGTGTTTATGTGCATACGTGATTATTTGTATTTGGGCCTTATGTGTTATTTTTCATTTGATCACACACTTACTTTGTACGGTTATATATGTCACAGATGTCGCACGAGGTCATCGAGATTCATGACTCAGGTAGCGAGCCAGTATTCGAGACTTCACCCAAATCCATTCTACCAGAGATACCCTTCACGACTCCACAGATGGTTGGTATGGTCGAGTTCGTTTCGTTATTCCATGTCGATCCTGCTGCTTTTGCCAGCCATGTAGACCCCCGATATGCTTTCACTAGCAATGGGTGGATAGACGACGACGATGATGTTCCTCCCTCGATTCATGAGACGGGACAATCGCCAGGCACTGTACCAGTTATCGATGACGTGATTAGAAGTGTCCCTATTATCGGAGGATCTCTTAGTATCGTACCAGTGGTGGACGCCACTATTGTCACGGCTCGACCATTAGAGCCACCTGTCGTCCCATCTGATGCTGTGATCGATCCTATCACTGAGATCCCTCCATCTATTACTACTGAGTCATCTTTACCAGTGATTGAGTCACGTGCTCCTACTACACCTCTTTTGGTTTATTATCGACGTAGGAAGAGGACTAGGCCTGTTGGAGAGATCGCATCGACGTCACATGCTGAGACAACATCTGCTTCCAAGAATCAGAAAGGAGTATGGATTGACCGATGTTGCCATTGCGATAGACAGTTTACCACTCTGTGCGGAGACCTGGACTCAGCTAAGGGTAAGATGAAGGATCTCGAGGGACAGATGGATTGGTACGATGAGTTGAAGGATTTAGATAACAGTGCGATGGATCAAATGCACTGGAGGACAGTGGATCTGGAGGAGCTTGTTAGGAGGATGTTGGATTTCTTGGGCTTGAAGCGTTAGATGCTTGTTGTTTGTTGTTTTTGTTGGTTGTGTTGTTTGTCTCTTTTGATACACTCTGTTTATGGCATGCGTGCCGAATTTTTGGATATTATGTAGAAATTTTTGTTTGAACTTGTTATGGGTGTTGACGTAGACATGCCAAATGTGGTTAGTTTTGTTCTAAAAACAAGTTTTATAATTTCTATGATGAATATCGGATAGAATACTTTTGGTTAAAAAAATTTCTCATTAATATGTGGATGTTATACATGCGCAATGTTTGGTCCACTAGCATTTAATGATTGAATTATTTTTGGATATCGTCTTATGTTGATTATTATTGCTGTAATAATAGAAACGACGAAATGCCGCCAAAAGCAAGACAGGGTTCTGGACTACCTACCACCCCGGAAGAGTTGGCACAACACATAGCCCAACACGTTAATACTGCCATGGAACAGCGTGATGCAAACCAGAATAATGGCCAGGGACGTGGTGCTCAAGGGCATGGTTTTGGTGGGGCACAGATCGGAAATCCTCCAGGTAAAATAATGATCAGAAAGTTTTAGTAGTTCACGTGTTATGATATAATTGGAACGTACATCTGATTTTCATTAACCTTATAAACATTGCACGGATGTACTTATAAAACATTCCAGGGCTATAACCCACGATCATTTACCGGTGCCGAAGGACCCTTAGATATCACCAGATGGATTGAGAAGATGGAATCCGTCATGGCAATCAGTGGTTGTGCTACTAATCAACGGGTTAGGTATGCTTCTTGTTCTTTTCTTGAGGAAGCACTATCCTGGTGGAACTCGCAAGTTCAAATTTTGGGTGAAGACACTGCCTATGGTATAACCTGGAATGAACTTAAAGAGATGCTCCTAAAGGAATACTGCCCGCGTAGTGAGATACAGAAGATCGAGACCGACTTCTGGAATTTAACCACGGAAGGTCTGAATGTCAGAGCTTACACATCTGGTTTTAACGATTTGGCAAGGTTAGTTCCACGGATGGTTACTCCTGAGTATGTTAAGGTAGAGGTACATTTGGGGGCTATCGCCACGAATTCGCAGCATGGTCACATCAGCGAAACCCACTACCTATCTAGAAGCCACTACATTGGCGAAATCGTTAGCGGATGAAGCTGTTCGCAAAGGTAGCTTTAACTAGAAGGAGGAAACCAGGAAGTCATCGGGCAAGGCCAGTGCAGACGTGAAATCTGAACGGTCGGATCGTTCTGAGTATAAGTCAGGAGATTCGAGAAGCGCAAGTCCGAGAGCTCGAAGAAGAAAACCGATGAGAAGCGTGTCAGGAAACGCAGTTCTGGGAAGGCGTATGTAGGGAGTTCTAGCAGTTCTAGAAGGGATAATGCCAGGGATGGCAGGAGTGGTTTTGATATAAAGACTCACGAGGATAAGCAGAAAAAGTGCGCCAGGTGTGGTCGAACTGGGCATGTTACCCGCGAGTGCTATGCTAAAAGTACTTTGGAGGGAGCGAAGCTTGAAGGATGCTTCCAGTGCGGTGAACAGGGAAATTTCAAGAGGGATTGTCCTAAAGCAAAGGGTCAGAATGCCAGGGGTAGAGCGTTCGAGCTAAACGCTGGAAAGGCACGTGACGATCCTGCTGTTGTTATTGGTAT
>JARYGA010016238.1:0-33845 GCA_030545235.1 Helianthus tuberosus
AACCTTTGGACGAAAGTCGGAAAAGTGGTCAAACCTCAGGGACAAAAATGGCATTTTACTCCATAATCTATATAGTTTTTAGGAAATTTTTCCATCTTAATATGATTTTTTTGTGTAAATTCTTGTGAGCAGGATCCGAAGAGGCCATCAGGTGTACCAACAAGTTTGTGCTTCATGTCACTCAATGTCACTTATATCTTACAGAGATCTTGTTGGTGTTGCATACACCGAAGAAGAAACAAAAGCTATGGCAGCCGAAATTGAAGTTGTCGACGGGCCTAATGATGAGGGTGAGATGTTTACCAGGCCCGGTAAGTTAAGCGATCGGTTTCCTCAACCTTATGAAAATGAACAAGCAGCTAGGTTTGCTAATGGTGGTGCTTACCCACCTGATCTAAGTCTCATTACCAAAGTAAGTTACTAATTTACCAGCCAAGTCTCACTTGTTTTTTTTTCTTAACATCATTAGTTTTATTCTTTTAGGCCCGTCATAATGGTCAAAACTATGTATTTGCCCTTCTTACCGGCTATCGTGACCCTCCTGCTGGTGTTTCGGTAATACTTTGGACTTTTTCTACAATATTGAAAAAATATCTAACCATGCTTTTTAATAATATCTTTTTGAGTTAACTGCCATTTTCGTCCTCTGGTTGTCGAAAAAGGAAATGACGTCTTTACCCTTCATTAAAAGGCAGATTTTAACAGCCGTTAAGTTTTTGGACGGTACTGACATGTTTTAAGAATGTCAGTGACGGAAATGGTACAAATTTGAAATTTGGCCTGGACTGACATTATTGGACAAACCACAGGGAGGATAATGGCAGTTAACTCTATCTTTTATTTTTGTTATTGAAATTAGATAAGAGAGGGACTGCATTACAATCCTTACTTTCCCGGTGGAGCAATTGCGATGCCAAAAATGCTTAATGATGGTGCTGTTGAATATGAGGATGGAACACCTGCAACAGAGGCACAAGTATGTAACCGTCGATCAACCCATCCGTTTTAGTTTTTTTTTTTTTTTTTTTTTTTCAGGGCAACACATAGTTTCCTGATGCATTTATCAATGATCACTGGCTCAGATGGGAAAAGATGTTGTGAGCTTTTTGTCATGGGCTGCAGAGCCGGAGATGGAAGAACGAAAATTGGTAACTTCTTTATCTGACCGCTTCTAATCCAAAATAATAAGCATTGGGTTGACCTGTAAACACTTTTTTTCTTGGAAATACAAGTTAAAAAAAATAATATGCTTGTTATGATCATAAAAAGCAATATCATGGCGTCGTTATATCAAATATCGTTTAAAGAACTGTGTAAAAATAGAATCTGAACGACTTGTTGGTATCAAACTCGTTCGACCCATACTCATTTGCTCTTCTTTTAAATAAAATATATAATAATTAAAACCTATATAAATTAGCAACATGTATATGCATAATGAGTTGTAACCTATGCTTTGGACGTTTTCCAAAAAAAAAAGTTGATTTTCTACTTTTCACCCAAAGGTTTATATCTTTTACAATTTTAACCCTACATAGTTTGGTTTTATAACTTTAACCCAAAAATTTTCATTATTTGCAATTTAACTTCACAACTTTTTTCACTTATAGTTTTCATCTTTCGCAAATTTTCGTTTTACGTATAGTTCTAAATTTTTCGAGTTAATACGACGCAACGTGCATGTGTGGTTCAACGTTTTTACCTCTATTTTTCCACGTTTGAAAGGTTCGTCGCAACACGCATATCCTAGGTCAAGTCAGTGTTGGTGGTCGATGACGGTTGTGTGACATTAGTACTATTTGACACCGTTTTACGCCCCGCCGCAACACGGGGTGTGCTTTGAGGGTTTTCTAAAGAAAAAATGGTTATGCATATGGTTGTCGTAACGTTGGCTTTGAGGGTTTTCCAAAAAAACAGATTTTTTTACTTTTAACCCAAAAATTTTTATGTTTTGTAATCTATCCTCAAAACTTTTTTTACTTTCAACTTTGGCCTTTTATAGTTTTCATTTGCCGCAAATTTTTCGCTTTATGCTTGGTTCTAAATTTTTGACTTAACACATTGCAACGTGCGTCTTTGGTTTAACGTTTTTACGTTTCGTTCTAAATTTTGCGAGTTAACACGACGCAACGTGCGTGTGTGGGTGAACGTTTTTACATCGTCTATTTTTTCCCCGTTTGACAGGTTTAACATAACGTGCGGGTCCTAGATCCACTTTGTTATAACTAAAGAATCCCCGCCGCATTGCGGCGGGTCGCAATCCTAGTTAATGTTTTAATTATGATACTAATAGCAATATTATGATGCTCATCATGCCATCATCTCCTTACAGATGGGATTTAAATGGATATTTGTATTGTCACTTGCCCTTCTACAAGCTGCTTACTATCGACGCTTGAAATGGTCGGTTTTCAAGTCTCGTAAGCTTGTGCTTGATGTAGTCAACTGATCTGAGTGTTGACTTTTGTGTACACAAATCAGGAGGTAAACATCAATAAACTTTGTATTGATCAAATGCTATATTCGATTAGTTACATATGTTTAGAGTTAGCTACATGTTTGTAAAAATGTTATGTGGAGATGAAAACATATGTGTGTATGTAAGTGTTTATATTCCTTGAGTTCTATATTGTTACAAATGAGAAGATATATGATAGCAATCGGTTCGGTAATGGCTAGGAAATTAAAACTCTAAATAAAACGGATAGATCTAACGGTTTCTTGTGATACAGAAACACCACACAAGAAAAACGATTAGGGCAAAACTAAACGAGAATCAAGATACAGATACACCACTTGACTCTAATCTAGACTCCAAGAACACCAGTCAAATATGCCAAGTTTGAACTAGCAAGAACTCATAATCCAATGAGTAAAATTAACATACATTTTTTCAGAAAACAAAAAAAAACCCTTTGCATCTTGCCATTTGCTCGTACATATAGAAAAAAAAAATTGACCCACTACATAAAAATATGCAAACTGACTTTGACCACTATCATAAACTTCGAACTAAAATGCAGAAAAATAAAAAGAAGGAAAACAAGGGAATTAAGTTGCATAAATTGGAACTAAAATAGAAAATAAAAACATGGTTCTGATTTGCTGCAGATGGGTCGGATCATGGCGGGTTTTCGGGTTCGGATGCGGGTAAAAATGTGACCCAATTAACCCATTTTAGTAACCGAACCTGATGTATATCAATATATACAGAAAATGTACCGCTAACTAAGGAAACTAAACAATCCTCATAAAGTGGAGATGTCCACAAATAATGTCAATGATCTTGTGAGAGAATATTGGCTAACAGTCCCCCGCAGTTTGAGCCGTAGATGAGCAAAGGCATAAACTGGACCTGAACTGTTGAAACAGATGCTTCGGTCAGATTTTGATTTTGGATGAAAATGACAACAAAATTGAAACAGATGCTTCGGTCAGATTTTGATTTTGGATGAAAATGACAACAAAATTGAAACCACAGGGACCCAAATTCAAAAGGTTTGAGTTTTGGACTAAAGTGGCAAAAGTGACCAAACCTCAGGGATCATTTTGGCAGTTTACTCAATAAACAAAGATATCGAACATACCAAAATAATGATTAAAACTGCGAGGGGGCATAATATGCTACATCCTGAAAGTTCGGTTATGTGTTTGATTAAAACTGAAACCCGTTTTTGAAACTTAAACCAAACCCCAAGGACCTTTTCTGACAAACAAACCAAACTTTTGAAAAAAATAATTTTCCCACGCTCCTAACCATCTCGATCGGACCTGTGATCTCAGGTCGTGTTTTCCAAATTGAACAAAATACACCTTATTAGAATCGTATCTCGCTATTTCGTAACCGAATCGGAGAATGGATCAAACCCGGATTTGATTTTGCGAATCATTCCATCTAGACCATGTGTAGTGGAAGTGGCAAAATTGACTAAACTACAGGGCCGAAAAATGGCTATTAACTCATATATATATATAATGGATTTAATGAGAACGCATCTAGTCCATTGGTCTAGTGGCGCATCTAGTCCATTGGTCTAGTGCAACTTGATCCATTGATAAGTACATTTCTCATTTTCTTTTTGGTGTAATACTTATTTTTTCTTCTAAATCTATTCATGGATCTCATATTGTGTGGATCTATTTTGTTGCATGTAGTGACATAAAATAAGCATAAGATGCAAATGTTTCACGTTTGGTTCGGTTTCGGTTATATTGGTTATTCAAAACTTCATAACCATAACCGTAACTGATCAATCAATCAGTTAACCAAAGTTTAATAACCATAACCATCGGTTATGTCAGTTATCGGTAAAAATCGATTCGATCATGTTGGTTATGGTTCGGTTATCAGTTATGATGATTAATTTGGTCACCCCTAGTTTACATAAAAGAAAGGCCAAGCAAGCAACACAAGTAGAGTCTATTTATTTAAAAGGGTAAAGTGACGAGAGACTTCAAAATTAGGTAGAACAAAACACATATATATGTATGTATGCTTCTAGTTAACAACCAACTCCTAATCAAACTTTCAAATCTTCCAACTTTGTGCCAATATCATCACTTGTCATGGGCCCATTTTGAACAGAACTTTCTTTCTCCTTTGGATTCAAAGACCCTGTTTGCCATATTCTTATGGTTCCGTCTTCCGACCCAGATGCATATGATTCACCACCAGGCGAGAACCGCACACAATGGACTGGACCGTGGTGACCCTTGTTGCACCCTACAACAATATCCACATGCATGTCAGCATGTGCATGTGATCGGTTGAATTATTATTATTATTACAACTACTACTATTATGTTTTAGTACAATGTGCAACACTCGTACCGATTTCTTCACCAGTGTTGAAATCAAACAGTCGAATCCACATGTCTTCCCCTCCAGCAATAAACTTATCACCAAGCTTCGGTTCCAATGATGCTGATTCCACGTTGCAGGGCATATCATAACTTTTCACCAATCCAAAACTATAAGACATAAAAATAAAAATAAAAGAGAATAAGTATATGCATAGGATAAATATATGACGTCATTAATAAGGGTTGAAAACATACTGATTTGCATCCCAGAATTTAACAGACGATCCATCTGCAGTGGTTATGTAACGACCATCCTTGCTGACCTCAGCACTGGTCACAGGTGATTTGGTTTCAAGAGTATGAGCCATTTTCCCGCTTCTCACGTCCCATAGCCTGCCATTATAATAATAAATATCACATAATAATTTTTTCAAAAAAATATAATATGAACAAATTCAAGTACCAAATGATTGAAGAACATATTAGGTAACATAAATGTATGCAACCACAAAAAGAATAAAATATCTAGGAGTGTTTAGATGTGAATTTAGAAAGAAAACAAAAAGACCCTGAATAATCATCATCATCATCATCGTACTCAGTATATCCCACCTATAGCAAAGCTAAGGTAGGGTCTGAGGAGGGTGGGATGTAGACAGCCTTACCTCTACCCCGTAGGAATAGAGAGGCTGCTTCCAATGAGACCCCCGGCTCGATTGTGGTTTTGCATCAAGCCTTGGACATAAGGCACATAACACTCAGCAATTGAGACAAACGCCAATTGGTGCATGTACCCCCTTGTCTTTCGGCTATCAACGCCACCACATGATGCCTGATTAACGATCCCCTCTTTTTAACGTTATTTTCACGAAATTAGTAAAATAACGTTAAAAATTAGTAAAAAGACCCTGAATAATCCGAATAGTAAATCAGTTGTAGAAAATGGCCTATAAAAATAGTGTTTGGTTGTGTTTCTGCTATTTGATATTTTTAACAATTCACATATTCAACAGAATTATTATGGCAATTTTGAATTGTTTGACGTTTTTAAAGAAACTCGTATCATTTTTCAGAACACGCTGATTAATCTGTGTAGATGCATGCATACCTCACTCCCCCAGAATCAGAGCAAGAACTCAATATTGTTTGGTCACTATGGAGCCATACAACGGTCCTGACAGAACCTGGAGAATGCTCAATTTCTCTTGGAGATGCATCTGGTCGATTTAAATCAAATATGCGAAGTTTTTTCTCAAAACCACCAGTCAGCAGAAAATGTGTATCCTGTAAGTTTATGCACAAGTTGTTTTATCCATCAACGACAGATAAACAAAAACAAAAATTAACTTCATCCATAGGTAAAAGAATCTGATTTTCATCCAGAGTCGGCACTATGGTACCAACTAAAGTTTCATAACTCCTTTATGATGAACCTTTATGCATTCATTATTAATTACAAAAGTGGATAACAATGTTGATCAGTCAGTCAGACCGAAATATAGAGAAAGAAGTTACCTCAGAAAAGGAACATGCTCTGACAATATGTTTGTGGTCAAACGAGTGTAGCACATCCCCAGTTAATGCATCCCACAATTTACTGAAAATTCAACAGATGTAGAAAAAAATGATATTCTATAACCATTAAAGATAACGTGTTTGTTACACCAACAATTCTACCTTCACCTTGTTGTCAGTGTATGTAAAAACAAAACATGTTCTTTTTTCCCATTGTATGCATCATATTTCCATTTTGTTACTAATGGTAAAAAGTTAGGAACTATTTGTCTATATAACATACTATGGAGAGAAAAAAAAAATTCTTACATACAATGACAAAAGAGTAAAAAAGTGGCACTTAGATGTAATTAAGTCAAGATAATATAAACAAAACAAACTTCTTTTTTGTCAGTGTATGTAGAAAATAAAAGTCACATTACAAACGTCACGTCCTAAATTATATAATGTGTGTATTCTTTTTGTCATTGTATGTAGAAAATAAAAGTCACATTATAAACGTCACGTCCTAAATTATATAATGTGTGTACGACACTGGAATTTTGAATGTACAAGACATAACATGAAGGAGAAAGAAATTCTTACACACAATGACAAAAAAGGTGAACGTAAGTTACATGTTGGTTTAATCAATCCATGGTTTAAAAAACGGCTGAGGTGTACGCCTCAAGGCAAAACGCCCAAAAATGAGTCTGAGGCGCGCCTCAGGGGGTTGTTTTTGTATGTGCGCCTCACAGGGCTAAGTCACTAAGAAAAGCTACGCCCCGGGTGCGCCTCAGGGGATTTTTATGTATGTTTTTTATTTTTTGTGTATTTCATGTCTTTTTAAGTGTGTTTTTGATGAATCTGATGATATAATTGGTTAGTATTTTATTCTTTATAAGATATATAATTTTTATATTTATATTTTAATTCCGCCTCCATAATCCTCAAGGAGTACGCCTCGTGAGGCGAAGGGAAAACGCCTCAAGGCATGATTCCGTACTTTTTTAAACATTGAATCAACCTAAGATAACATAAACAAAACACAGAAGTTATATAACAAGGATGAATAATGAAGTAAATATCGACCACATACGCTGAAAAATCCGCAGACGCTGATGCAGCTCGCAGAGCATGCGTATCGAGACAACAACTCCAAACCGCACCTTTATGCCCCTCAAAGGTTCCTATCCAGTCTCCAGTTTCTCCGTTTCTAAGCATAGGAGTGGAATCTAAATCATAAATTTATGCCTATTAGTAACACTCTATGGCAATATGATATCGAAAGGCATTATATAGATCCATTAATGAAGCAATACTCTAAGAAATAGAATGCCTAAAACGTGTCGCAACAATCACATCAAATCAAATCAAACAAATCATACTCATGATGTGAAATTGACAACAAAATTTTGATCGGGAATTTAAGTTTCATTGAGTCAATAAAGTTTCTTGTCGATGATTTATCCTTTCCTTTTCTAAACTTAGTTAATTTGTTAGCTATAGTTTATGCCCAATAACGAGCAACAACATACAGTGGTCTCCAAAGTATTAACTTTCCTACTATAACTCATATATTTAGGACTAAGGCTACAAACGAACAGAACATTCAGTAAATAGTTCGTGAACCGTTCGGCGGGAAGTTGTGTTCGTCCGTTTATCCAATGAATGAAAACGAATACGAAAGCCGCGTTCGTTCATTTATGTTCGTGAGCGTTTGGTAACATGTCCGTCCATCAGTGTTCTTTATAATTCTTATATTTTATTTAAATACTTCAAAATTCCCATTAATAGAATATTAAACATATAACGCCTTTAAATATATGTTCATTTGTGTTTGTTTCTATTCGTGAAGTCTTGTCGTGCTCGTTTACTCGTTTACGTTCATGAATGTTTGCTTGTGTTCATTTGTATACGTTTGCGTTCGTTACCTAAAATTAACAAACGAACACAAACACAAACACCTTCATTCCCATGGTGTTCATGAATACATAACACAGTTCGGTTCGTTTGCAGCCCTATTTAACACTTAAAACATACATTTCCAACACTTAAAACATACATTTTCATAAACAGCACATTCATAATCATAATCATAATCAAATAACAATATACTGAAAGCATAAATTGAAAACTGAAATACAGAACAAACCTTTGCTAGCACTGATGAGAAAATATCCATCTGGAGTGACCGGACTGTAGAACAAATCAACCACCGGCCGTGAATGTCCATGACACACAAGAGGCACTGCAACCTTCTTCTTATCCATTTCCCAAATTCAAATCACACAAAAACCCTAATTATCCGATCCGTCAAATTGAAACGCAAACCCTAACCCTAGAAATCGACAATTGATCCCCAAAAAACACGCACAATTGCCTCTGCAAATAGATTATCGAAATCGCACAAGAAATAGGTTGATTGTTTGCTAAAAAGATATAAAAAAAAATTATTAAAAATAGTAAAAAAAAAGTAATAATATATAGACTACTGCGAACAGGGCTATGCGCAAAGATGAAATTGATGCATTTTTCTTGATTTTATAGGTTAATTTTTGTTTTATGATGGTGGTCCCTTGTGTTTCTTGAAATTCTGTTTTGATCCCTCAGGTTGTGGAATATTCGGCAAGATGTTCTTAATGGAGTTATGACTAGATAACTACATAATATATCTTTTTTAAGAGCTATTATTATGTTGATAAAGTTTAGTTCGTTGTTTCTCTTTAGTTGATGTATAAATAAATGTGAGAAAAAGGAATGTAGGTGAAGAAACACTGACCTGAACGGTAAGCTCTGACTAGGACTTCAACTCTTGGCGATCCGAACCACTAACTGCAAAACAGAACACTGTTAGGACTCGTTATAGGAATGGGGTTATTCTTGTAACCACCCTCCGGCGTGAGAATAAGTCTCGGTTTGGGAGTAAAAAAATATGTGTAGAGAGAGAGAGAGGGAGAGTAAACGAGCGTAGAAGATACATACCTTTGACGTTTACCTCTATTTATAGTTTACCATTAGGGTTTCCCCTAACTTAGGATGGGCTCCGATAAATTAGGGATTTGTATGATCTTCCCAAAAGATTGGGGATTCGGTTATATGGTTTATCAATGCAGAATAGAAGATTCTAGAATAAACATGTGTAATTATATATTTATAATAAAATAATAGGTAATGACCGGCTCGGGTTAGCCGCTCCGGGTCATACCCCGTCATATCCCCCAGTCCGAAGTTATGAAATGGAATTCAAGAGATCGGACTAAAAAGGAAAAAGTCAAAATACCCCATTTGAGTGCAAATTTCTCGAGTGGAAGTACCATTACTTTTTTGAAAAATGGCGGCGATGTGAAAGGGTGTGACAGTTAAGTCATCATTAGGATGGCAGTTGTACCTTCCCTGTCTTGACATTCGTTCCCATCCATTTGAATTTGAAAGGTTGTTATCCCTTTCCTATAAATAGGTTCCCCGTTAGGATTTTCCCATTTCGTTCTTTGTTCTCAAATTCTTCAATTTCTTGACTGCATAAAATGGCTTCCAAAACCGGCGAGTCTTCCTCATCCCAAACAAGTTCTGATGCACTGTATTGCAAATGGGGAACGATATCATTCAACAATCTTGTACAAGAGTACGATATTAAACAGGAGTGGAATCTGGTGTTGCCATCAAAGCAAGATACGGCATTTCCGCTGAAACAGGGCAAAATTACCCTGTTCAGTGATTTCTTCAAGTTCTGCAACTTCCGGTTGCCCATCACCAAGTTTTGTAAGTCTGTTCTTGACGAATATCCCATTCACATCTCTCAACTGCATCCTTTAGGGTTAGTTAAACTTCGTCACTTTGAGTTTGCTTGCACAGTGTAGGATCGTTTTGCACATAGCCCTGGGGCATATCCCTGAAATCACAGTGTTTAGGGCTTTTTTCGTTCTGGTGTGGAAATCTCCCTTTTTTACCTTTGATCGATGAGACATTGGTGTTTCTTATCTGAGGGGCATCCCTGCTAGTTCCAGGGATAAGGACTGGAAGAAGAAGTTCTTCTATATTGATGCCAGTGTTATCCCCGGGGAGATGCACTAGAGGGAAATGGGGGCCAAAGACGAGTTCAAGGATGACGGTCCCCCTGCTGATGCCTATGTCGAGAACGCTCTGTTTAAGAGGTTGAGCCAACGCCCCTCCGAGTGCACGGTGATCCCGAAGGGGGCCCTAGTGATGGCGGGGATGAGTTTGCTATGGCGTGATAGCCGGTTGTACCCTGTCTTTCAAAGGCTCGATGAAGGTATGGGTCAATTTGCTTTTAATTTGATTTGCAAATTGTGCTTGGTTTAATGTGTATGAATCTCAAATAGGTAAGTGGGGTTTGTTTGACTTCGTTGATCCCCCTCGGAACGCTGCTTTGAGGGCCACGGACTGCGTGATTGGGGAACAGGAGCCCGACGTACTGAAAATCCACCTTGAGCAATTTCTGCTTCCCGCCATGCCGGCGGATCCAACTGCTTATGTGTCTAAGATTCCCCCCAACGGGGGAGGCGGAGTTTCTTTGGAGGAGATGAAAAAACCATCCCGGATAAGGATATCCGGTAAGAAAATCATCACTGCGGGGGCAACTGCTTTGTCTATGGCGGCTAGTGTCGCCGCGACCCCGAAGGGTGCTTTTGTTACGTCCGCCCCTACTAGTTTGGTGAGTCCACAACACGCACCTAAGAGGCGTAAGATGATGCCTCATTTGACCGCCTTTCAAGCAATCAAGGCTGCTCACGCCTTACCTTCTAGTAAGTGACGTTATTTGTCAATGGAGGAGTTGGGTTCCTGTATTCTTGTTCTGAATATCTAATTTGATACAGGTTCTTTTGCTGAGGCCTAAGTTGGGGGTGGGTCCTCTATATCTTTATCTTCTGGTGAAATTGTTCCTTCCGCAGTTAGCGGGCAAAGCCTTTTAGATCTTATATCCCAGGCGAGTGTTGTTGCTGTTAGCTCTTCAATGCTACCGCTTGTGTTTACAACTGCTGTGGTTGTGACACCCAGCCCTGTTACTACACCGCTTTTTCTAGCTCTACCCCGTATCCCTGTTTGATTCTCCTGTTGTTTTTTCTCTGCGTCTGAGAAGGAGATGCCTACAACTTCTGTTGCTGGTGAGTCAACAAGTGCCAGAGATACCACTGTAAGTGATACTGGAGGATCTAGCGGTGGTTTTGTTGATGACGGGGCCCGTTTAGCTGATGATCTTTATCTTCCCACCATTTGTTAGGACCCGTATGCTCAAGACAAACGCTATCAACCTAAGTGGAAGATAGCAGAGTCTTCCAGGCTGGTTTCCCCCCCAGTGGTGCATCACTGGGTTTAGCGAGCATAACCCCCCCCCCCCCCGCTGAATCAGCCTATGTAGAGGGGTTAGATAATGAGAATTTGATGAACGCGACGATGGTGGATGCTGTCAGTCAACCCCGGAGGTTGGTAGAAATCCGCCGCCGGTGTATGCATGATAACAATGAGCTTCACCAGGCGCAGATTACCATTCAGGAGGTGATGGATGAAAAGTATCGCTTGAAAAGCCAACTCCAAGCTGCTGGTCTTAGGGAGAGTCGGTTTGTCTCTTAGAAAAACAAGGCAGAGGAGGATCTGAAGCGTGTAACAACCAACCTTGCTGAAGAAAGGGTAATGTGGGCCCGCGACATAGCGGAAAAGGAACGGGTCCTTTCTCACGCCAAGGCTGTTCAGGAAGAGGTGGAACGTAAAGCCGTCGCTGAGGCTCAAAAGGTGAGATCTGAGTTATCTACTGAGGTGGAAAAGTTCTGTATTGACACCGATTTTGTGTCTCGGGTGCAGGAGAGGTACCAAAACTTGACCCTGGAGTTAGAGGCGTCTAATGCCAAAGTCCAGGCCAAACAAGTTGAGCTGGAGGAGCGGGAGGAAAAGCTTAGGGAGTTGCAGCAATTGTGTGACTCCCTGCTCTCTGAAAAGACCCAGCTTGTGCAATCTTCTACCACCCAGCAGGCGCGTCTCAGGGAGGCAGAGGGTGCCTTGGACCAAACTAACGCTGAAGTGGATAGCTTGATCAGTCGCTTGGCTGGTTTACAGGGTGATAGGAACTAGTTGATAACCCAAGGACTAGTTGGTGCTTTTGAGTATCTCCGTCAATCAGAGTCCTTTGTTACTCTCTTGGACCGCCTGTCTACTGTCGCTTACAAGTCAGGGCACCATGATGGCGTGCACGAGAGTTATGTTAGTTGCCAGCAAATGGGTAAGATCACTCCCGAGTTTCAGGAGGAGGGAGGCAAACTAACAGTGGAGATGGTAGATGCTCTGGAAGTAGTTTATAATGACTCGTTGCCCGCATACGCTGAGTTGGTTGACAAGGTGGCAGAAGGCGGCGTTGATTCTTTACGCCACATGCTGGAGGTGGCGGATGAGTCTGGTAAGGAATGAGTGTGTAAGTGCAGTATCCGGTGATTGAAGATTATCGATGCCACACAGAACTGATGCAACAGTTAAGGGGGAGACTGTAAGTGCAGTTCCTGCCGGGTAACTGTCGCTTATCAGTTCTGTGTCAAACAAAGCAGAAGTCCAAGTTAAAGTTAATGATAATGAAGAATTCAAGACCACATGAAGACCATGCATTGATCAAGGGGGAGTTGTTAATGCACTTTGGGTGAAAAGTGCATGCCTTCATTTTGTAGGGTCTTTATTGTACATTTGTTGAAAGATAGTCCCAACTTTATCCTTGGACATTTTGTCCAAGTTTTAGATTAGTCCTAGTTTTATCCTTAGACAATTTGTCCAAGTTTTGGACTAGCCTTTTGTCTGAGTTTTGTTTAGGACAAAAGGTCCAAGTTTTAGAATAGGCTTTTGTCTGAGTTTTGTTATAGGACACAAAAGTCAGAGCTTTGTGTAGATTGTGTTGTCCGAACTTTAGTCCCTAGTCTATATATATGTGTTGTATAGGATTAGGGCAAACAGATAGACAAAACAGAGGCTAGAACGAGACAGAACAAAAAGAAGCTTTGTGCACCTCTCCAGAGAGACTTTGTGTTAGCGAGAGAAAGCTAGGTTTAGATCTTTGTGATCTAAACCAGCTTGTAGAAGATGATGTATACTCGTTTGGTATGTTATCTGTGATGATTGTGTTGAAATGAATGAGTTTGTCTTGCATCTTCTTCTTCATCTACCCTGTTCTTGTTCTTCATGTCTTGAATCAAGTGCAATGTTTGATGTTCGTCATCGATCCAGTGCTTTAACAGTGGTATCAGAGCATGGTTACCGATTCGGAATGGTCTAACCGCCATCCGAATCACCATTGCTCTTGATTTGATGTTTGTTTCCGCCAAACATCTTGAAGACGTGAAGATTTTGGTCCAGATATGAATAAATACGAGAGCTGTGTTAAAGAGAACTGCTGGGTTTTTGTTTTGGAGATCTAGGGTTTTGATCCAAAAAAGGTTTGTCTCAGTTTAAAACTCTGTGTTTGTGGTTCCGGGGATTTGGTGAACTAGTGTGAAGTCACACTAGGGAGAAAGTCCAGAGACTTGTTTCTGAACTTTGTCCGAGTTTTAGAACCTTCAAAAGGTTCAGAGTTTTAGAAACTTCAAATGGTCAGAGTTTTGGAAATTTCGAGTTTTAGATATCCGAAAGTCTGAAGGTTCCTTTTTGTCAAATGCTCCGAGTTTTTCTAAAAAAAAAAAAAAACTGTTCTGAAGCTATTCTGTTCTGAAGTTATTCCGAGTCTGGATCATCATATGGTGTTTAGTTCGAGCTTTGGTCTTGTTCCGAACTTTTGTGTTCATCAAGAGTCAGAGTTTTGATATCTGTGTTAATTGTTCCGATTTTTGCAAACTGGCACAACTATTATTCGTGATTCCGAGTTTTACGTGATTCCGAGTTTGTTTTACGGTCCTATTAGAGTTTCTGAATTTTTATAAGTTCCGAGTTTTAAACAGAGCTAAGTTTTCCGAGTTTTACCTTGTTTTTTCTTGGGTCCGAGTTTAAGTGTCTGTTGCTTGGGTCCGAGTTTAAGTGTCTGTTTGCTAGTCCGAGTTTCACCTTGGTTTACTTGAGTCTGAGTTTAAGTTTTATACATTTCATCCGAGTTTTGGTTACAAAGTTCCGAGTTTTTTAAAAGTCAGATAAGCGAATCTCTTAACATGTCTGAGTTTTGCAGTTCCTCTTCTGTATTTCCGAGTTTTTAGACAGGTAAAGATAGTGTTTCTGAGTTTATGTGTTTCCGAGTTTCAGATCAAATGTCTGAGTTTTATGTGTCTCCGAGTTTTGTTCAAACACTTCAGTTCCGGGCTTTTGTTAAATGTTAACAGTCCGATTTTTTTTTGTTTACTCAGAATAATTACTCCGACTTTTGGTATATGCTCCGAATTTTTAAACAGATGTGTTATGTTCCGAGGTTCTTGAATCAACAACTTCAATCACGAGTCCGACTTTTGATATATATAGTCCGAGTTTTTTTCAATAGTCCGAGAGTTGGACTTTGTGTTAACTGTACAGAGTTTTTAACATTCCGAGGTTTGGCCTTTGTGTTTGCTGGTCCGAGTTTGTTCTTGACTGCCAGTCTGCCAGTTGAGTTTGTTCAAAATCAATCTGTTCAAACTTCTTTAGTCTGAGATTAGTCTTTCGGATAGCAGCCCCCGGGTTTCTTCAGAGTTTCCTTTATTTCCTTGCTTGTTTCGAATTCCTTTGTATTCCAAGTACTGCTCAATGATCTGATCCAAGGTTTCAAGAGCTTCTGGGTTTTACGGGTTCCAAATTTGCTAAGAATTCCGGGTTACCTGGGGTACCGGATTTTTAACTAAGTTTAGAAGCTTGTGTAGTTCGGAAGTTTCGAGTTGTGCATGTTCCGAGTTTTTCTAGTTATTTCGGGTTACCTGGGGTACCGGATAACTAACTAAGAGTCAGAATTATGTGTAGTTTGGAAACTTGAAGTCGGTTTCGGATTATCGAAAAGTTTTATGGTACTTATGTTGTCCGGATCAAGTGAGGAGGTGAAGAGAGTTAGACTTGTTTGGACTTTTGTATTGTTTACAAAGAAAAAGGGGGAGTAAAAATTTCCTATTTTCTTCGTAAATATAAAGCTTGTGTGTGAAATAGCTCGTGTGTGATGGAGTTTTGTCACGTGTGTTTATGTTATTAATCAAGTGTTGACGTGATGAAGCTGAATTCTCGATTGACGACTAGTTGAAGATTGAGCCTTATTAAGTTGCTGTTTAGAGTAGAGAAGATTAGTTCTGGTCTCGAAATAATGTGGGGCTTCATGATTTGAGGGGAAGGTCGGAGATGAAAGCCATCGGGGATTTAGCGGATTTGTGAAGATAGGAGATTGATTCATGAGGATACGTGACGAGATGAGATTATACATGAAGGGTTGAAGACTTTTGATCAAGATGGTGGATGTACTTTTACGGAGTTCAGTTTGTTATTAAGTTATCGAACTGAACTTCATGTCTTAGTGAAGTTTGAAGTGTTCAAGGTTGGACATTGGAAATCCAATGTTTCTTTCTGCTGCCGGTTAAGTTTGAAGATTAATGTATCGAGCGATGCTCTTACATGTGGTTGTAGGTCGGTTCGCGTTAACTTGATTTGGGAGTAGTTTGAGGGGGAGGATCTACAGTGTTTGATGTTGGATTCTTCAGGTTTCTCAAGAAGGCCTTAAGTGATCGTCAGCAAGTCTTTAATTAGAAGGGTTGAAGATCGCTGTGCTCTACCTAAAAGATCAAGTCTCAGCTAATGTTGAAAGCATGCATGATATCATCAGTCAAGGGGGAGTCTGTAAGTGCAGTATCCAGTGACTGAAGATATCAATGTCAGATAGAACTGATAGCAACAATTAAGGGGGAGACTGTAAATGCAGTTCCTGCAGGGTAACTGTCACTTATCAGTTCTGGTCAACCAAAGCAGAAGTCCAAGTTAAAGTCAACATAATGAAGAATTCAAGACCACACGAAGACCATGCATTGATCAAGGGGGAGTTTGTTAATGCACTTTAGGTGATAAGTGCATGTCTTCCAATTTGTAGGGTCTTTATTGTACATGTATTGAAACTTAGTCCAAGGTTTATCCTTGGACAAGTTGTCCAAGTTTTAGGCTAGACTTTTGTCTGAGTTTTGTTTAGGACAAAAGTCAGTGTTTTTGTGTAGATTGGTTTGTCTGAGTTTTAGTCCCTAGTCTATATATATGTGTTGTATAGGATTAGGGCAACATACACACATAGACACAACGACAACAACAACTCTTGAGTGCTTGGTGCACCTCTCACAAGATCCCATCCATTCTCCATCACTGTGTGTATTCTAGAGAGAGAGGGAGACTATGTGTTAGTGAGAGAAAGCTAGGTTTAGATCTTTGTGATCTAAACCAGCTTGTAGATGATGTATACTCCTTTGGTTTGTGTAATCTGTGATGACTGATTCATCAATAAAGAGATTCATCTTCTACATCTTTCTATCTTGTTCATATGATTGTTCTTCATGTCTTGAATCAAGTGCAATGTTTGATGTTCGTCATCGATCCGGTGCTTTAACAGAGTGTTTGTTTGATATTTCCATTATTCCTTAGATATTTTGTAAAAACACTATTTGGTTTTCTTTGCGGTGCGTGTAAGCACTCGATTTTTGTCAGACAATTAATGCAACTATCATTATGATGACACCGCCGTTTACTTAAGCGTGGCGATTTGACATGTAATGATGCTATGCTATTAAATTTGTTGTCGTCACGGTTGTCAGCCCTTTTAATCCTCTATAAATTGTGTCTTACTTTTTCCAAATTTAGTAAGTGAGAAGATGGATCGAAAATGCCGTAATCGGAAAATTTCCGACATACTTCAAACGTTGGACATGGCGAAAGCTCTGGTCCGTCTCCAAGATCTAGTGACAGATACAACAATGGGTAATAAAAAGCCTGACTCCGGTGATACAATGCCACGTATAAGTAGGTCTTGTAAAGGTATCGGAGATGACGTTCCTTCCGGTGTTCAGGTGAAAGCCGATGTCGGTGTGGTGTTCTTAACGGTTGACACCTTGATGCAGGCGTTCCCTCCCGAGTATGCAGGACGATGTAGGGCGGTGTACCAACGGCGCCGTGGTGGCCGTCTGTGACGCCCCAGGAAAACCAGGAAACCAACACAACGTAACTAGCTTCCTCAGTAACCACGTGCTAAATTTCGGGACGAAATTTTCTTAAAAGGGGGAGATTGTGACAACCCTCGTAATTACATGTATCCGTACGATTATTTAATGATAATTAAATTGCTTGATGACTGTGCTGAATCACTTAACTGCTCTCTGATTACTGTGTTATACTTACATGTGCGTGTTAACATACTATTAGTATACAGAAAAGTTACTAAATAGTCCGGTATGCTTTCCCATGTGTTAGGAATAAATTGCGTTACAAAAATAAATATATAAGACACCTTGGGAACAATTAAACAATTTAACGGAACAGTATCCGACCGAACAACCGGACATTACCCGGGACACCAAATATTTTCCAAACACATTATTTAATTATTTTTGACTAGTCATGATCCCCGTATACCATAACACCCACTAAAAACCTTGTAACTAACACTTATGATCAAGTTACTTGTTTTCTAACTAGCCATTACATTTTAGTCACAAAAGTTACACCCAACCCCACCCCATATAACCGATTTCGGTCCCTCATGGACCCACACAATCATCACCTCCATGCCTTCAATCTTCTACTTGATTTGTTTCATTATTTTAATTAGATTGTTGCTTGTAAGTATTGCCAAAATATGTGAATGGTCCTATAAGAGCATGGCATTAGATCTTTCATCATTTCCTGAAGATCACTCTCTCTCTTCACTACTCTCTCTCTCACTTTCGGCCTCCCCCAAACCGAACCCATCACCACCACATAACCACCATCTCCTTCCAAGATTCAAGTCCATTCAAAGCTACAAAGTTGATCCATGGAGGTTGCAAGTTGAAGGACTCTCTAAGGAGCTTTGTTCTAGTCTTTTTCATCATCTTCTCTCTACACTTTCATCACTTGATCCTACCCTAGCCTTGTGCTAGTAGTAAGTTACTTGTACACCCTTGTTCATCTTGTTTTTGTGATCAAAAGTTGTAGTATGTTAGTTTGTTTAAATCACTAAAGAACAAGAACCAAAAGATGAACATAAAGCTTAATATAAAGATGAAACATGATGTATTTATGTTAGTATGATGTTGTCTTGAGATGTTACTGATTTCTTGCTGATTACTTGTTAATATTGATTACTAGAAATGTTGTTGATCATTATGCATGTTAACGGAACCAATATAACTCGCATTAGAATGTAAAAGCTGAAAAACAGAAGGCTGTTTAGTGATTACAGCCAACTTCAGTTGGCTGTAACCGGACCTTAATAAAACAAAAAATGCATTTTCTGAAGTCTAGATTTATGTATTATGAAATACGGTTCTAATGGCACTGTAATCATAATTTTTGGATTTCGTTTACTATTTTTAAAGAGCCTTTTAAAAACAGCAGCTGAAGCTGAGTTTTTGCTGCAGTAAATGGGTGACGTGTTTTTGGTCATAACTGGAAATCTATGATGAATCAGCTCATGAAATTTGTACAGTAGATGACAACTGATGTATTTGTAATTAACCCACTGGAATTTCGTAAATTGGACTCTCGATGAATTTTAAATAAATTATTCCGTGGACTGCAATCAGAAAAAGATAAATCTGAGTTCAGTCCGGAAAATGAATTTTTATAAAATATTGGTGATGAATTGGATCCCGATATTTTTACACAATAATATTTGGATCGTTTAAGACATTCTGTAAAAAGTTGGTAATTTTTGGAACAAGTTAACTATTTTATTAAAATCCCCGAAAACAGCCCAGTTTTGAAGGTTAAAGCTGAAACGACATAAGTAGTGATTTGCGGGTCTAAATGTCGGGTAGGTTATCTGGGAATAATCTAACATGATTATATGTCAATAAAAGTGTTATGTGTGATATCGTATGTTTGCTTATGAACGGGAATAGATGGGAAGCTTATATGGGCATAAACCGTTAAAGTGATGCATGTTATGTGATAGATACGTGTAGGAACTTTGTGCTCTATTTGAAAACCACTAAATGACTAACCGGTAATTATACTAGGACGTGATTGACCGACCTCGACTGTTAGCTATTTTTGAGAGTCAAACCGAGCAACCGAGGTGAGTTCACACTCCTAAGGCATGGGATTCCCGGTGGGTTGGGAATGGGATTGAATAACTACTCGTATTATCATTACTATTAAACTACTTTTCACTGTCCTCGGCTTGGGAAGGGCACGTACGTAAAACCTACGTACACTCATACTTACTACTGTCCTCGGATTGAAGGGCACGTACGTAAAACCTACGTACACTCATTCTTGCTACGGTCCTTGGATTAAGAAGGGCACGTACGGATACGACTAGTATAGTAACATACAGCACGGGAAGCCCCCACTAATCATCGCAAACATGTTTGGGAAATCGCGATACGGATTAATACGATACACATGGGAAGCCCCCCACTAATCATCGCAAACATGTTCGGGAAACCGCGATACAGATTAATACAGTACATGGTTTACGAAATAAACATATGATTTACGAACACTATAACTAAACAACCAACTGTGAACTCGCTCAACTTTGTTGTTGACTCGTTGTTACATGTCTTGCAGGTCGTTAGATACTTTTGGAGCTTGCACGAGGAGGAGGTCGTTGTGGGATACGGACTGTTATGTCCCGTGCTTAATAAATAAACTTTATGGAACTTATGTTTGGTCGTTAAACTTATGAACTGTGAACTTATGTTTTGGTTTAATGTCGTATGCTTCCGCTGTTTAAATTAAACTTGGTTAACTTTCTTTTGGTCACCAATCGTATTGTGGTCAGTTTTATTTACTTAACTATGTTGTTCAATATGATTGGTGGCTCGATCCTGGTCAGTCATGCCTCCAAGCGGTGACGCTCCGCGTGTGGATTTTGGGGGTGTGACAGATTGGTATCAGAGCCATTGGTTATAGTGAACTTGGTTTTAAAAAGGGGGAAACTTTTGGGATAAAACCAGACTATAACCTGAACAGTGCTCAACGATCCACAACGACGCTTCGCTCCACGTGCAAGACTCGACATTATAGGTGATATGATTCATGTTTATATTGCCTACTTGTTACTTACATAGTACATTGCTCATAGTATGCTTAGATAAATGTAACAACTATTGCTTGAAACACATGTGTGCTTACTCTCGTCTGTCATCGCACTTTCGCGAACCTCTCTCACTCATGTTTCCTTTGGTATGAAGATCATGAGTGGACGTGTCAACATGAATCAAGCCCAGCTGACGGCTTTGATCAACGAACAAGTTACTGCGGCACCTGCAGCCGCTCAAGCAGGAGGCCAGCATGCCCAGCCGCCTGTGTGCACGTTCAAGATTTTTATGGATTGTCGTCCTAGTACTTTCAGTGGCACTGAAGGGGCCGTTGGACTCCTCCACTGGTTCGAGAAGCTCGAGTCGGTCTTCGAAATGTGTGAATGCCCTGAGGCTCGTAGGGTGAAGTATGCCACTGGTACCCTTGAAGGCACTGCGCTGACTTGGTGGAACGCGCAAGTTCAAATGTTAGGGCTGGCAGCTGCTAATGCCACCCCATGGAACGACTTCAAGGAATTGATCAAGCGAGAATACTGTAATCGTGATGACATCCACAAGCTGGAAGTGGAGTTCTTTAACCTGAAGATGACGGGGTCAGAGATAGAGGCGTATACGAAGCGATCCAACGAACTGGCAGTTTTATGTCCAACTATGGTGGATCCTCCCATCAAGCACATCGAGTTGTACCTCAAAGGCTTGGTACCAGAGATTCAAAGCCATGTGACTTCTGCTAACCTTGCTACCATCCAGGATGTTACTCATCTTGCTCATCGTCTCACAGACCAGGCAGTGGAACAGAACAAGCTGCCTAAGCGTATAGGTGCTACTGCTACTACTACTTCTGCTATCCCTAGTGACAACAAACGAAAATGGGACGAAACCTCCAGCAAGGGTTCGACTACAGTTCAGTCTCAGGCGCAGCAGCGAAAGATTGATGACTACCAGAGTCCTGTTCAGCAAACTTCTGGTAGTCAAGGGCAGGGTGGATATTGAGGAAACCACCCAAAGTGCAACAAATGCAACAGACACCACAGTGGTCAGTGCAACAAGGGACGTTGTCAGAGGTGTCTCAAGATGGGTCATGAAGCCAAGGATTGCAGGAGCTCACGACCTACAAATCAGAATCGTCAGCAGTAACAGCAAGCACCGTAGAATCAGCAACAGCAATAGGGCAACAGGGGGTGGTTTCAGTGTGGTGCTGAAGGTCACTTCAAGAGACACTGCCCGCAGTTAAATCAGAATCAGAACCACAACCAAGGAAACGGGAATAACAATGGAGGCAACAACGGGGGTAACAATAATGGTAATGGTGCCAGGGGACGTGTGTTCGTGATTGGTCAGGGTGATGCTAGGAATGATCCCAACGTCGTGATGGGTAAGTTTCTACTGGATGACTTTTATGTTAATGTTCTATTTGATTCGGGTGCCGATACCAGCTATGTGTCCCTAAAAGTTAGTCAAATGCTTAAACGTACCCCAACACTTTTGAACACCAAACACACAGTAGAGCTAGCAAACGGTAAAAGTCTCGAGGCCACGCACGTAATCAAGGGTTGTAACCTTGTCTTAGCTGGTCAGACATTCTCTATCGATCTTATTCCTATCGTTCTGGGTAGTTTTGATGTTGTTATTGGGATGGATTGGTTATCTCATCAGCAAGCGAAAATTCTTTGCAACGAGAAGATTGTCCGCTTCCCTCGTTCTGGTAAAGAACCTCTCATGATTCATGGCGACAAGAGTGGTGCTGTCGTAGGCATTATCTCTTTTCTTAAGGCCCATAAGTGTTTGCGAAAGGGCCACACTGCCATTCTAGCGCTCGTTACTGACACATCAACGGAAGAGAAGATAATTGAAGACATTCCTATTGTGCGCGATTTTCCTGAGGTATTTCCTGAGGAATTACCTGGTCTTCCGCCTCATCGACAAGTCGAATTCCAAATCGAGCTAGCTCCTGGAGCAGCGCCCATAGCTCGAGCACCTTATCGCTTAGCCCCAACCGAACTGGAAGAACTGTCCAAGCAATTACAAGAACATTTGGAAAAAGGTTTTATTCGTCCTAGCTATTCGCCCTGGGGAGCTCCAGTACTATTCGTGAAGAAGAAAGACGGTACCTTCAGAATGTGCATCGACTACCGCGAACTCAATAAGGATACCGTAAAGAATCGTTACCCTCTTCCGCGCATTGATGACTTATTCGACCAGCTGCAAGGGTTGAACTACTACTCCAAGATTGATCTGAGATCGGGTTACCATCAACTGAGAGTCCGAGACGAGGATGTCTCTAAAACAGCATTCAGAACTCGTTACGGCCATTACGAGTTTCTGGTTATGCCTTTCGGATTAACGAACGCACCAGCGGTTTTCATGGATCTCATGAACCGAGTATGCAAACCTTACTTGGATAAGTTCGTTATTGTTTTCATCGACGACATCCTGATCTATTCTAAGAGTCAGGAGGAACACGAGCAGCATCTACGACTTATGCTGGAACTTCTTCGCGCAGAGCAACTGTATGCTAAATTTTCGAAATGTGACTTCTGGCTTCGCGAAGTTGTCACACCCCGACTTTCCACGTGTCACCGGTGGGCCCGGTGGGGAGTATCGTGACGTGGTTGGCAACATAATAGTCAAACAACACAATATATATGAATGCACAGCGGAAGCAAAAGATAAAATATATTACATTCCAAATATAAAGTAATATCCAGTATTACAACGGAAAGTAAAGGATCCACAGGCGGATCTTAAAACATATCATTTGTTCAACAGACTTTAGACGCCTAGAACTTGCAAGATTCCTTATTAGCGCCCTGAGCGTCCAGCCAATTACGTTCAGTACCTGTCACTCAACCTTTTTGGAAAATACGTCAGTTTTCACTGGTAAATACACTCTACCGACTCATTTGAAAAGAGTTTAAGAAAATTGATTTGAATGCACGTGGCACAAAATATATTTTATAATTTGATTAAAATGCACAGAGGCAAAATTAACCTTTTTAACTTGGAACAATTATATTTATAATCTTGTATACAGATTTACATGTTCGTTGTACGTTCAGGGCCCGATGTAGAAACCGAGTCAGATTAACAGACACACCACAAGTATAGGCCCACATGGAAGTGAGATACCGTTATTACTTAAGTAACTGTCAGGTGTATGCCTACACCCCGTACTTAAGACGTGGCCATTTTATAATACAATGATGTCAAGGATATCCGGGACATGGTCATTAACCCCTAAAGGTCTTTATTTCAAACAATACAGATTAAACCGGGTTACCTCAATAATTTAACCATAATAAGATTAAATATTCAATACCCGACCAAGCGGTATTATTATACCGTATTCCAAGCCCGTATAGGGAAAATAAGTTAAGAGTATTTACCTGAGCTAGCTCCTGTCTTAAATAGCAAGAATCTAATAACTCGGCCGTATTCACTTAAGTAAGCGTAGGTACCATTTACCGAAATGCTCTAGTCTGGAATGATGGTATAAATAACCAATTAGAATGCTAACGGGTCTTTAATTTAGCCTAAGCTTAGACCGGTTAGTCTTAAGGGAATATACGGTTCAGACGCATGATTAAGCGAAAACCGGAATAGAATGTGATTTAAACCCGACATGTTCAGAGACTTGTCTTATATGGGTATTTCATACATTCTGGAATTTGAGATAAAACCAATAAGGTTTGACCCGTTTCGGCTAATTTATGTAAACTTGTTACATAAACCGAACCGTACGCGTAATAAGCGTGACGGGTATTCATGAGAGCCATATACAGGTTTCCTAAGTTAATTATGCCTCAAATATGTTGTGACATCAGTAAGATGTCTTTCATTATGCCCGAACCATATTTAAACACAAACTTTGCCCCGTAGGGGTAGTTTGGTCATTTAAAAGATTATAAAAGAGTTTAAGTATTTACCTGAGTTACAGGTCTGATATAATCAGAAAAAATACTTATTTTTATAAGTTATAACAGTAGGATATTTTATATATGTGAATTTATCAATTATTACCAAACTATGCACCGTAGGGGCATTTTGGTAATTTCACATAAGCCGAAAAGCTCAAAACCGAAGTCTGAGTTAATCAACCTTTGCTTACTGTTAAAACATTCTAATTTGCCTAAAATATCAGTAGGTATCAACCCGGGTATGTTCAATATAATTTTAATACATACTATGCGTTAAAAACGCTTAATAAGGCGATTAAAGGCCATTTCCGGGTTCGATACTTAAATCTGATATTTTTATATTTCCAGAAGGCTTAAAATAATTTATTTATCATATGTGATCAGTAGCAAAAGTTTTGGAGTCGTTTAGACATGAAAAACTCATTTTATGGCCCGTAAGGGCAAAACCGACAATTACCGGATTAAGCTTACGACTATGAGTTATGCTCAGCCTAAAATTAATTAAAAATCTTTAAAAATCCCAAAATAATATATTACATCAGTGGGTAAAGAGTTTGATATCAAAAAGTATGTTTGAATAGGCTATACGCTAATTACGCCGTTTAATTAACATAAAAGCCTTCGTTTTACGCTAATGAGCATAACTCTCATTCTACACCTCAAACTGATGTCAAACTTTGCATACAAGTTTATATATCAGCAACTAAGGTTTCTACACTTTTACATTTTCATAAATCACGTTTTAAGGTAATAAGGGCATAATGGTCAACATATGAGCAATTAACGGAAATCATGCGTATTAATCGGATAACTAATGAACCGAGGTGTATAATCATAGAGGTTTATACTAGCATGTAACCTGGTCCACATGAAGCTCTAAGGTATTTCTAAAACATACCTAAACGGGCCAGAACTGAAAGTCAAAGTAAAAGTCAAACTATGCGACTTTCGGTTCCGAACCGGGTCTTAACAGGAAATTGTCGGGTCGAACATGTTTATACATGTTCTTACACTAATTACCAAGTTATAATAATGATCAAACAGGTTGCACGCCTTCTAGATTGCTAATTATGCGTTTTATGCTTCTGTTGACTTTTTCGGATTAAGTTTGACCCGACAAACGATCTAGTTAGAGTGGGAATCAGGGGGAACCCTTTTGAGGTTTTATTACCCTCATAATTACCAACTTATAACTACTTTTGATTCGGCTTAACACTGAACCGTCAAGGGTTTATTGATAAGTCAAACCGTAATTACGACGGTTTGACTTTTAAGCTATAATCTAATCAAAACTTAATTAGAGAAGGTTATGCTTACTTACAAGTGTCTAATGGATGATTAGGAAGGCTTGGAATCAGCTTTGAAGTTCCAGAGTTGATCAGAAATGAATTTGAGAATGTATGAAACATGGAGGCCTTATATAGTGGTTGTAATTACCACAAAATGTTGACAACTAAGGCTATGATTGACCATAACATACTTACAAGTGTCCCTAGTACCCTAAAAACATTTTAGGGGTCGCCCAAGATTGAGAATTACCAGCAAGATCGATTAAAATCACGCAAAACAGGCTGCTGCCCGTTTTTCTGCATCTGATGTCCCCACGCGGCCCGCCTCAAGTTTTAACATTCCTTACGCGGGCCGCCTGGGCCCTGAAAATCAGATTTTTCATTTTTTGTTGTTTTGCAACTTGTCCCTTGGCTTCACGAAAGGTCAATTAAGCTAAATACTTGCAATTTGACCCCTTAATATTTACCCACAAGGGCTTTAGGACTTATACCCACTTTTCCAAGTCTCTGGACACTTCCGGTTAACCCGAAAAGTCATAACTTTCAATGTTGACGCTTTAACCCCTCGCACACGAATTTGATCATAACTTTCTCATACGATTACGAAACTTTATGAAATTTATATCGTGCATTCTAGTGAGCATAATTAACCGTTACAAAGCTTCGGGTTTGTCAAAAGGTCACTCAGAGGTATATCTTTAAACATGTTGACACATTTAACCCCTGTAGTTTGTAATTTCTCACTTTTAGCTTCGTATGATCCATGATTTATTCGTTTGATGTTATAAACATCATGTAGGGTTATTATGAAGTATATTTATTCACTGTTGACATTTAGAACCCGTAAAATCACATACTTTCCATGTTTGTCAACTTTAGTCCTTTTATAACATTCTTTCACACGTTCAAACTTTATGACACGTGTCAATACATTATAGGACGTGAATTTTCGAGGTGTTACATCCTCACCCCCTTAAAATAAATCTCGACCCGAGATTTACTGTAATAAGTACGGGTACTTTTCTTTCGTCGTGGATTCAACTTCCTACGTGAATTCGGGACCTCTTCGGGCATCCCATTTGACCTTTACAATAGGTACATGTATCTTTTTGGAGCTTCTAATCCTGTCGATCCTCAATCGAAACAGGTTGCTCATACTATCATAGTCCTGCATATCATTATGTGATAGCGCTTTTCGACTTATTGGTGACATGTCGCTAAATCATTAGTGTGGGTCACATTGCGCGTTCCACCAAGCCCCTTAATTAGGTCTTAGCTCGTAAGCTATTTGATCCTGATACATTCGATTTCCTTTGAATGATTCTATATACTCGGAGCTTAACTAGCCCGATAATTTAACAAATTAGCACACCCTTCCAGGGTGATATCTATTGTTGAACCTTATTTCTTAACAAGAATTTAGGAGGTTTGCTATTTTCATTAATCCTTGATTTTATGCCGAATATTGGCATCTTACAGATAATTAGGGATTTGTGTGATCTGATTTGTTATTTCCACTGCAACTTTCAGATCCTGATAATTGAACTTACCAATCTATTGTTCTATCAATGGACGTTTAACATTCCATCTATACAAGGTCTTCAAGGGAGCAGCCTTGATACTTATATAACAGCTATTATAGAAAAGCTTATCTTAAGGTGAGATGGTTATTCCAACCATTGCTCAAAATTAATCTTAAGAAATAGCTAATCTTTACAGTTAGTCGAGCAAATCGACGGTCCTGGGTAGTTGATGGCAATTCTTAATTGTTGCCTAATTAGGGTTGCGGTAATCAATGCATAAGCAAAATGAACCGTCTTTCATAATTTACTATACCGAATTCTCAGGATATTGAGTTTGGCTTTATGAATCTATATCTTAAAACTTACTTAACCAGGGTTTTCGATTCTGCCAATAATGGTACTAGTTGTCTTGGAGATTTCATAATAATGCAGCCCTAAATGGGATATTAAACTTAACTCTACCTGCCTCCCAGGGGTAAACAGGGTAATCTTAGGAGGAGATAATCAAGGTACAAGGAGGTTACAGAGATTTCCATATCTCAGGCTCCAGTTCACTCATCATTGCTTGTGTCAAATAAGTGACACATTTATGTTACTAGTCCACGAATTCCTTAATCGGGAACATTTACTTGGAAAATTCCATTCTGGATATCATCTTTGAATACTACTAGTCGACTTTAGTACAATATGATCATTGGGATATCTTAGGGGTTCCATGTATTAAACCTCCATACTGATATGGCATGGTAGTAATCTATGGGACACCCTAGGATACGCCAATCCTCATATGACACTTTTATCGAACATAGTTTGGCATTCGCAGGCGAAAAAAAATTGAGAAAAATAATTAAAATAACATATGTTGTCGTACTCTATGCGAAGAAAGAGTATTCTTAGATTTTTCGGAAGGATTCCTTGCCGATACTTAGAAGAATCAGTTACTATGGTTTCCTTGGTAAGTTATACCTTGTGAATAATATAAAAGTTTGCTAAGCTTATGGTTTATGAAGATTTATTATTGCCTGTATTAAATCAGGACACTTAGCAGAAAATTATCATTGGTAAATGATAACGTGAACTGCCTCTTGGCATTCATCAGGTGAGTTCAGGCATTTCTTCCTTTAGCCTTTCCAGGCTTAGCTGTACCTTCTTTGGCAGCTTTATGGTATCTAGTTCTGATGCGGCCTTGCTCACCACAGCCGTAATAGGCTGCATTCTTTATGTCCCTACATTCATGGGGATGATGACCAGTTTCCTTAGCAGATGCCATACTGCTTTGGTCTTTGTTCTAATCGACACTGTCCCTAGTGTCTTTTATAGCAATTCTTTCATACAGGTTCTTACTGAACTTTCGTTGCTTTTTATTAAGCCTGTACTTGCTCTCTTTCTTAGATTTCTTGGAGTTATCTTCCTCCCTTGGTTCCTCCTTCCTATACGAAGGGTGAACAAAACTCTTCTCATGAGCAATTAAACATGGTTTTGAATGAAATTCAGAGCGAGGAGCATTCGGCTCTTTTGATTGTTTCATGATCCTTCTATGGTCCTTCCAACTGCTGCGTCAACCACAGCCTGGAGATTAACCCCATTAATATTGAGGGTTACGTTTGTAGTTTTATTATCTTTCGTCGCATTAATAGTATTGCGACTGTCGTCTACCTCATCCGAGTTTCCATACTCGAAACTTGGTACTAATCACCAAGATTTAACAATTATTAGTCATCATCCTGATGACCTGACTTAGATTAGCCACGGCATTCATAAATCGTATGGGCTATTCCGTTCTGAACATTCTTAATGAATGCTTTTTGAATGTATATCTATTACATTTAGCTTAGGTCACAAAAGGACTATCAATGGCATTTAGGGTTTGGAGCGAGTCCAATACCTGCTTGACAGGGGACTATAATGTCACAACTGTCTTTGTCACAAGGACGATTATAATTAGCTCAATGGCAAGTCTTACAAGACTTTTATTATATATATACATATATGGCATAGAAGCCTGTCTCGATGGACGTAGAAAGATATGGCATAAAGCCCAGTCATTAAGGACATAAATGATTATACGGCACGAAGGCCTTGTCGCAAAGGTCATTTAGATATGGCACAAACGGCCTTGTCATAAGGACATTTATCAAATCTGGCACAAAAGGCCTGTCATCAAGAATGTTAACATTTAATATGTTAGCTTGTCATGAATGACAAATTATAGCACATAGGCTTGTCATGAATGACTTTAAATCATAACTCGATGGTCTATCACCAAGGACCTTAATTTATTAGCCGCAATTTTATTAGATTAGGGCTTCAAGGTTTGAACGTGGTTCTTCACCTTTGGACAGGGAGTCATAGACTACAACTGTCATCGTCTTTGAAAGACGATTCATTTGGCAGAAAGGTAAGCCAAATCAACATTACTAATGGATGTTTATATATAACCATCGTATCTAATGATATTAGTCATGATCACATCGATCATATTGACTATTAGGTTTGGGTATAATCACACCATTTTGAACAGGGGATCATAAAGATCACTACTATCTTTGTCTTACCGACATTAGAATAAAGTATAGCCCGTAGGCATTTCATCACGAGGGATGTTAATATTGTGATCATCATACTGATGATACTAGTCAGGATCGTAATGATAGTATAGACTATGGGATTTGAGTATAGCTCACCCCCTTGGGCAAAGAATCACAAAAGATTACAATTGCCTTGTCTCAATTGGACAATATAATATAGCTCTTAGGCAAAACATCATTAAGGATGTTAAAATTTTTAATCATCGTATTGATGATTTTTTTCATGATCGCATTGATCCTATAGACTATTAGGCTTGAGCATAGCTCCCTACCTTGGACAGGGAATCGTAAAGATCACAATGTCAATGTCTCAAATGGACAATATATTATAGCCCGTAGGCAAAACATCACTAAAGGATGTTAAATAATATTATCATCGTATTAGATGATATTAGTCATGATCGCATTGATCATATAGACTATTATGTTTGGACATAGTCCAACATTTTAGATAGGAGGTCAAAGACCATCACTGTCGTTGTCTTATCGGACAACAAGTTTAGCCCGTAGGCACTTCATCACTAACGGATGTTCATTACGGAATTGCCCCTTAGGGAAATTCATTAACCATGGTAAACAGAGACCATATTTGGTTAATTTATTAATCATATAGGTTTAGGATTTCTATTATAATTTATCCTAATTATAAAACATTAACAGTTTTATTAGTGGCACCCAATGGCCTGGTCACATGGACATTTATAAATTATAAGCTTATGATTTCAGAGAATCAAAGCATGAAAGTATATTGGCACAATAGGCCTGGTCACAAGGACATTTATAAATTTTAAGCTATGATTTCAGAGAATCAAAGCATGAAAGTATATTGGCATAATAGGCCTAGTCACAAGGACGTTTATAAATTATATGCTAGGATTTCAGAGAATCAAAGCATTTGAGGTTTGAACCTAGTTCATTACCTTTATCTGACAGGGAGTCATCGCTACCATTGTCTTTTGGCTCATATGGAAATGAGCAGGGCCCGTAGGCATTATGTTACCACGTATGGTTAAAATATGATCATCTTAATTGATGATGTAAACCCAGGATTCAGAGATCATTAAACTGGGTTAGGAATCTTTTAAAAAAAATCCTCATATAATAATAATAACGTGTGTGATTTTTAAATAAATCACATCTGCCAAGAGTGTTAACATGTTTTCAGATGTTAACAGGGATTTGAATCTTTTAAACAGGTCTTACCATCTTGGCCCGGTCTTATAATTGACCCGAAGGATAGGTTTCACTCTTAAGATTCTTAATTAATAATTTGAATCTTTTTAACAGGTCTTACCATCTTGGCCCGGTCTTTTAATTGACCCGAAGGCTAGGTTTCACTCTTAAGATTCTTAGTTAATATTTATCGCAGAACAATTTCTAAATTGAAATGTTAATAAGGATCTGAATCTAAATTAAGGAACTGTCATCTTGGCTGGTCTTAATATGACCCGAAGCTAGGTCTTGTCCTTTTTAGACTTTGCCATTTTATTATAATGGTAGATCTTGCAAAAAGGAAATGTTATTTTCCATTTATTTAATATTTCTTGTTTAGAATGAAAGTTTAAACTTAATCATTCCAGTATATAAAAATAAAAGTATAAAGTTGCCCTAAGCGGGACTTGAAAGGGATAATGTTGTCCTCGTAGGGACTGAAAGATAATTGTGTCCTTATAAGGACTATTAAGGAAACGATCTTCAGCAAGAGGAGTTTCTTCTTCAAGTTATTTCTGAATCCTTTCTCCTTGGATGCTCGTTTCATTCTAGCCGCGGTACGAAGCTCAGCATTTCTAGGCTCCGGGTGTGGAGAACTCCTATTACGGCTTTTTCGCTTGGCGACGTATCCAATTAAAAATTTGGAAGTAAATAGTTCTTAGATTAGGATTTAGAATATTCCTAAGTTAAGTCTAGACTCAGAAGGTCAAGGAATGTGCTACTGTGTCATTGAGATTAAACACCAAAAAGCTAGTGTTTAATTCACTCAATGTTGGCTCTAATACCAACCTGTCACACCCCGACTTTCCACGTGTCACCGGTGGGCCCGGTGGGGAGTATCGTGATGTGGTTGGCAACATAATAGTCAAACAACACAATATATATGAATGCACAGCGGAAGCAAAAGATAAAATATATTACATTCCAAATATAAAGTAATATCCAGTATTACAACGGAAAGTAAAGGATCCACAGGCGGATCTTAAAACATATCATTTGTTCAACAGACTTTAGACGCCAAGAACTTGCAAGATTCCTTATTAGCGCCCTGAGCTTCCAGCCAATTACGTTCAGTACCTGTCACTCAACCTTTTTGGAAAATACGTCAGTTTTCACTGGTAAATACACTCAACCGACTCATTTGAAAAGAGTTTAAGAAAATTGATTTGAATGCACGTGGCACAAAATATCTTTTATAATTTGATTAAAATGCACAGAGGCAAAATTAACCTTTTTAACTTGGAACAATTATATATATAACCTTGTATACAGATTTACATGTTCGTTGTACGTTCAGGGCCCGATGTAGAAACCGAGTCAGATTAACAGACACACCACAAGTATAGGCCCACATGGAAGTGAGATACCGTTATTACTTAAGTAACTGTCAGGTGTATGCCTACACCCCGTACTTAAGACGTGGCCATTTTATAATACAATGATGTCAAGGATATCCGGGACATGGTCATTAACCCCTAAAGGTCTTTATTTCAAACAATACAGATTAAACCGGGTTACCTCAATAATTTAACCATAATAAGATTAAATATTCAATACCCGACCAAGCGGTATTATTATACCGTATTCCAAGCCCGTATAGGGAAAATAAGTTAAGAGTATTTACCTGAGCTAGCTCCTGTCTTAAATAGCAAGAATCTAATAACTCAGCCGTATTCACTTAAGTAAGCGTAGGTACCATTTACCGAAATGCTCTAGTCTGGAATGATGGTATAAATAACCAATTAGAATGCTAACGGGTCTTTAATTTAGCCTAAGCTTAGACCGGTTAGTCTTAAGGGAATATACGGTTCAGACGCATGATTAAGCGAAAACCGGAATAGAATGTGATTTAAACCCGACATGTTCAGAGACTTGTCTTATATGGGCATTTCATACACATTCTGGAATTTGAGATAAAACCAATAAGGTTTGACCCGTTTCGGCTAATTTATGTAAACTTGTTACATAAACCGAACTGTACGCGTAATAAGCGTGACGGGTATTCATGAGAGCCATATACAGGTTTCCTAAGTTAATTATGCCTCAAATATGTTGTGACATCAGTAAGATGTCTTTCATTATGCCCGAACTGTATTTAAACACAAACTTTGCCCCGTAGGGGTAGTTTGGTCATTTAAAAGATTATAAAAGAGTTTAAGTATTTACCTGAGTTACAGGTCTAATATAATCAGCAAAAATACTTATTTTTATAAGTTATAATAGTAGGATATTTTATATATGTGAATTTATCAATTATTACCAAACTATGCACCGTAGGGGCATTTTGGTAATTTCACATAAGCCGAAAAGCTCAAAACCAAAGTCTGAGTTAATCAACCTTTGCTTACTGTTAAAACATTCTAATTTGCCTAAAATATCAGTAGGTATCAACCCGGGTATGTTCAATATAATTTTAATACATACTATGCGTTAAAAACGCTTAATAAGGCGATTAAAGGCCATTTCCGGGTTCGATACTTAAATCTGATATTTTTATATTTCCAGAAGGCTTAAAATAATTTATTTATCATATGTGATCAGTAGCAAAAGGTTTGGAGTCGTTTAGACATGAAAAACTCATTTTATGGCCCGTAAGGGCAAAACCGACAATTACCGGATTAAGCTTACGACTATGAGTTATGCTCAGCCTAAAATTAATTAAAAATCTTTAAAAATCCCAAAATAATATATTACATCAGTGGGTAAAGAGTTTGATATCAAAAAGTATGTTTGAATAGGCTATACGCTAATTACGCCGTTTAATTAACATAAAAGCCTTCGTTTTACGCTAATGAGCATAACTCTCATTCTACACCTCAAACTGATGTCAAACTTTGCATACAAGTTTATATATCAGCAACTAAGGTTT